>CM059427.1:105714392-105719689 GCA_030390025.1 Squalus acanthias | reverse complement strand
CGCGCGCGCTCTCTCTCTCCGTCTCGCGCTCTCTCTCTCCGTCTCGCGCGCTCTCTCTCCGTCTCGCGCGCTCTCTCTCCGTCTCGCGCGCTCTCTCTCCGTCTCGCGCGCTCTCTCTCCGTCTCGCGCGCTCTCTCTCCGTCTCGCGCGCGCGCCCTCTCCGTCTCGCGCGCGCGCCCTCTCCGTCTCGCGCGCGCGCCCTCTCCGTCTCGCGCGCGCGCCCTCTCCGTCTCTCGCGCGCGCCCTCTCCGTCTCTCGCGCGCGCCCTCTCCGTCTCTCGCGCGCGCCCTCTCCGTCTCTCGCGCGCGCCCTCTCCGTCTCTCGCGCGCGCCCTCTCCGTCTCTCGCGCGCGCCCTCTCCGTCTCTCGGGCGCGCCCTCTCCGTCTCTCGGGCGCGCCCTCTCCGTCTCTCGCGCGCCCTCTCCGTCTCTCGCGCGCGCCCTCTCCGTCTCTCGCGCGCGCCCTCTCCGTCTCTCGCGCGCGCCCTCTCCGTCTCTCGCGCGCGCCCTCTCCGTCTCTCGCGCGCGCCCTCTCCGTCTCTCGCGCGCGCCCTCTCCGTCTCTCGCGCGCGCCCTCTCCGTCTCTCGCGCGCGCCCTCTCCGTCTCGCGCGCGCGCCCTCTCCGTCTCTCGCGCGCGCCCTCTGCGTCTCTCGCGCGCGCCCTCTGCGTCTCTCGCGCGCGCCCTCTGCGTCTCTCGCGCGCGCCCTCTGCGTCTCTCGCGCGCGCCCTCTGCGTCTCTCGCGCGCGCCCTCTGCGTCTCGCGCGCGCGCCCTCTGCGTCTCGCGCGCGCGCCCTCTGCGTCTCGCGCGCGCGCCCTCTGCGTCTCGCGCGCGCGCCCTCTGCGTCTCGCGCTCGCTCCCTCTCCGTCTCGCGCGCGCGCTCCCTCTCCGTCTCGCGCGCGCCCTCCCTCTCCGTCGCGCGCGCGCCCTCCCTCTCCGTCTCGCGCGCGCCCTCCCTCTCCGTCTCGCGCGCGCGCTCCCTCTCCGTCTCGCGCGCGCGCTCCCTCTCCGTCTCGCGCGCGCGCTCCCTCTCCGTCTCGCGCGCGCGCTCCCTCTCCGTCTCGCGCGCGCGCTCCCTCTCCGTCTCGTGCGCGCGCGCTCCCTCTCCGTCTCGCGCGCGCCCTCCCTCTCCGTCACGCGCGCGCCCTCCCTCTCCGTCTCGCGCGCGCCCTCTCTCTCCGTCTCGCGCGCGCCCTCCCTCTCCGTCTCGCGCGCGCGCTCCCTCTCCGTCTCGCGCGCGCGCTCCCTCTCCGTCTCGCGCGCGCGCTCCCTCTCCGTCTCGCGCGCGCGCTCCCTCTCCGTCTCGCGCGCGCGCTCGCTCTCTCTCTCTCACGCTCTCTGTCTCACACGCTGTCCCTCTCTCTCTCTGTCTCTGTCTCTCTCTCTCTCTGTCCCTCTCTCTCTCTCTGTCCCTCTCTCTCTGTCGCTCTCTCTCTCTTGCTCTCTGTCGCGCTCTCTCTCTCTCTCTGTCGCTCTCTCTCTGTCGCTCTCTCTCTCTTGCTCTCTCTGTCGCTCTCTCTCTCTCTGTCGCTCTCTCTCTGTCGCTCTCTCTCTCTCGCTCTCTCTCTCTCTCTGTCGCTCACTCTCTCTCTGTCGCTCTCTCTCTCTCTCTCTCTGTCGCGCTCTCTCTCTCTCTCTCTCTGTCGCGCTCTCTCTCTCTCTCTGTCGCGCTCTCTCTCTCTGTCGCTCTCTCTCTCTGTCGCTCTCTCTCTCTGTCGCTCTCTCTCTCTCTGTCGCTCTCTCTCTCTCTGTCGCTCTCTCTCTGTCGCTCTCTCTCTCTGTCGCTCTCTCTCTCTCTGTCGCTCTCTCTCTCTGTCGCTCTCTCTCTCTCTGTCGCTCTCTCTCTCTCTGTCGCTCTCTCTCTCTCTGTCGCTCTCTCTCTCTCTGTCGCTCTCTCTCTCTCTGTCGCTCTCTCTCTCTCTGTCGCTCTCTCTCTCTCTGTCGCTCTCTCTCTGTCGCTCTCTCTCTCTCTGTCGCTCTCTCTCTCTCTGTTGCTCTCTCTCTCTCTGTCGCTCTCTCTCTCTCTGTCGCTCTCTCTCTCTCCGTCGCTCTCTCTCTCTCCGTCTCGCGCGCGCGCTCTCTCTCTCCGTCTCGCGCGCGCGCTCTCTCTCTCCTGCTCGCGCGCGCTCTCTCTCTCCTGCTCGCGCGCTCTCTCTCTCTCTCCGTCTCGCTCTCTCTCTCTCTCCGTCTCGCTCTCTCTCTCTCTCCGTCTCGCGCTCTCTCTCTCTCCGTCTCGCGCTCTCTCTCTCCGTCTCGCGCTCTCTCTCTCTCCGTCTCGCGCTCTCTCTCTCTCCGTCTCGCGCTCTCTCTCTCTCCGTCTCGCGCTCTCTCTCTCTCCGTCTCGCGCTCTCTCTCTCTCCGTCTCGCGCTCTCTCTCTCTCCGTCTCGCGCTCTCTCTCTCTCCGTCTCGCGCGCTCTCTCTCTCTCCGTCTCGCGCGCTCTCTCTCTCTCCGTCTCGCGCGCGCTCTCTCGCTGTCGGTCTCGCGCGCGCTCTCTCGCTGTCGGTCTCGCGCGCGCTCTCTCGCTGTCGGTCTCGCGCGCGCTCTCTCGCTGTCGGTCTCGCGCGCGCTCTCTCGCTGTCGGTCTCGCGCGCGCTCTCTCGCTGTCGGTCTCGCGCGCGCTCTCTCGCTGTCGGTCTCGCGCGCGCTCTCTCGCTGTCGGTCTCGCGCGCGCTCTCTCGCTGTCGGTCTCGCGCGCGCTCTCTCGCTGTCGGTCTCGCGCGCGCTCTCTCGCTGTCGGTCTCGCGCGCGCTCTCTCGCTGTCGGTCTCGCGCGCGCTCTCTCGCTGTCGGTCTCGCGCGCGCTCTCTCGCTGTCGGTCTCGCGCGCGCTCTCTCGCTGTCGGTCTCGCGCGCGCTCTCTCGCTGTCGGTCTCGCGCGCGCTCTCTCGCTGTCGGTCTCGCGCGCGCTCTCTCGCTGTCGGTCTCGCGCGCGCTCTCTCGCTGTCGGTCTCGCGCGCGCTCTCTCGCTGTCGGTCTCGCGCTCTCTCTCTCTCTCCGTCTCGCGCGCGCGCTCTCTCTCTCTCCGTCTCGCGCGCGCTCTCTCTCTCTCCGTCTCGCGCGCGCTCTCTCTCTCTCTCTCCGTCTCGCGCGCGCTCTCTCTCTCTCTCCGTCTCGCGCGCGCTCTCTCTCTCCGTCTCGCGCGCGCTCTCTCTCTCTCTCCGTCTCGCGCGCGCTCTCTCTCTCTCTCCGTCTCGCGCGCGCTCTCTCTCTCTCTCCGTCTCGCGCGCGCTCTCTCTCTCTCTCCGTCTCGCGCGCGCTCTCTCTCTCTCTCCGTCTCGCGCGCGCTCTCTCTCTCTCTCCGTCTCGCGCGCGCTCTCTCTCTCTCTCCGTCTCGCGCGCGCTCTCTCTCTCTCTCCGTCTCGCGCGCGCTCTCTCTCTCTCTCCGTCTCGCGCGCGCTCTCTCTCTCTCTCCGTCTCGCGCGCGCTCTCTCTCTCTCTCCGTCTCGCGCGCGCTCTCTCTCTCTCTCCGTCTCGCGCGCGCTCTCTCTCTCTCTCCGTCTCGCGCGCGCTCTCTCTCTCTCTCTCCGTCTCGCGCGCGCTCTCTCTCTCTCTCCGTCTCGCGCGCGCTCTCTCTCTCTCTCCGTCTCGCGCGCGCTCTCTCTCTCTCCGTCTCGCGCGCGCTCTCTCTCTCTCTCCGTCTCGCGCGCGCTCTCTCTCTCTCCGTCTCGCGCGCGCTCTCTCTCTCTCTCCGTCTCGCGCGCGCTCTCTCTCTCTCTCCGTCTCGCGCGCGCTCTCTCTCTCTCTCCGTCTCGCGCGCGCTCTCTCTCTCTCTCTCCGTCTCGCCCGCGCTCTCTCTCTCTCTCTCCGTCTCGCCCGCGCTCTCTCTCTCTCTCCGTCTCGCCCGCGCTCTCTCTCTCCGTCTCGCCTGCGCTCTCTCTCTCTCTCCGTCTCGCCCGCGCTCTCTCTCTCTCTCTCGCCCGCGCTCTCTCTCTCTCTCTCCGTCTCGCCCGCGCTCTCTCTCTCTCTCTCCGTCTCGCCCGCGCTCTCTCTCTCTCTCTCCGTCTCGCCCGCGCTCTCTCTCTCTCTCCGTCTCGCCCGCGCTCTCTCTCTCTCTCCGTCTCGCCCGCGCTCTCTCTCTCTCTCCGTCTCGCCCGCGCTCTCTCTCTCTCTCCGTCTCGCCCGCGCTCTCTCTCTCTCTCCGTCTCGCCCGCGCTCTCTCTCTCTCTCCGTCTCGCCCGCGCTCTCTCTCCGTCTCGCTCGAGCTCTCTCCGTCTCGCGCGCTCTCTGTCTCCGTCTCGCGCGCTCTCCGTCTCGTGCGCGCGCGCGCTCTCCGTCACTCGCGCGCGCTCTCTCCGTCTCTCGCGCGCGCTCTCTCCGTCTCTCGCGCGCGCTCTCTCCGTCTCTCGCGCGCGCTCTCTCCGTCTCTCGCGCGCGCTCTCTCCGTCTCTCGCGCGCGCTCTCTCCGTCTATCGCGCTCTCTCTCTCCGTCTCGCGCGCGCTCTCTCTCTCCGTCTCGCGCGCGCTCTCTCTCTCCGTCTCGCGCGCGCTCTCTCTCTCCGTCTCGCGCGCGCTCTCTCTCTCCGTCTCGCGCGCGCTCTCTCTCTCCGTCTCGCGCGCGCTCTCTCTCTCCGTCTCGCGCGCGCTCTCTCTCTCCGTCTCGCGCGCGCTCTCTCTCCGTCTCGCGCGCGCTCTCTCTCTCCGTCTCGCGCGCGCTCTCTCTCTCCGTCTCGCGCGCGCTCTCTCTCTCCGTCTCGCGCGCGCTCTCTCTCTCCGTCTCGCGCGCGCTCTCTCTCTCCGTCTCGCGCGCGCTCTCTCTCTCCGTCTCGCGCGCGCTCTCTCTCTCCGTCTCGCGCGCGCTCTCTCTCTCCGTCTCGCGCGCGCTCTCTCTCTCCGTCTCGCGCGCGCTCTCTCTCTCCGTCTCGCGCGCGCTCTCTCTCTCCGTCTCGCGCGCGCTCTCTCTCTCCGTCTCGCGCGCGCTCTCTCTCTCCGTCTCGCGCGCGCTCTCTCTCTCCGTCTCGCGCGCGCTCTCTCTCTCCGTCTCGCGCGCGCTCTCTCTCTCCGTCTCGCGCGCGCTCTCTCTCTCCGTCTCGCGCGCGCTCTCTCTCTCCGTCTCGCGCGCGCTCTCTCTCTCCGTCTCGCGCGCGCTCTCTCTCTCCGTCTCGCGCGCTCTCTCTCTCTCCGTCTCGCGCGCTCTCTCTCTCTCCGTCTCGCGCGCTCTCTCTCTCTCCGTCTCGCGCGCTCTCTCTCTCTCCGTCTCGCGCGCTCTCTCTCTCTCCGTCTCGCGCGCTCTCTCTCCGTCTCGCGCGCTCTCTCTCCGTCTCGCGCGCTCTCTCTCTCTCCGTCTCGCGCGCTCTCTCTC
>CM059427.1:105554392-105709392 GCA_030390025.1 Squalus acanthias | reverse complement strand
TCTCTCTCTCTGTCGCTCTCTCTCTCTCTGTCGCTCTCTCGCTCTCTGTCGCTCTCTCTCTCTCTGTCGCTCTCTCTCTCTCTGTCGCTCTCTCTCTCTCTGTCGCTCTCTCTCTCTCTGTCGCTCTCTCTCTCTCTGTCGCTCTCTCTCTCTCTGTCGCTCTCTCTCTCTCTGTCGCTCTCTCTCTCTCTGTCGCTCTCTCTCTCTCTGTCGCTCTCTCTCTCTCTCTCGCTCTCTCTCTCTCTCTCGCTCTCTCTCTCTCTCTCGCTCTCTCTCTCTCTCTCGCTCTCTCTCTCTCTGTCGCTCTCTCTCTCTCTGTCGCTCTCTCTCTCTCTGTCGCTCTCTCCCTCTCTGTCGCTCTCTCCCTCTCTGTCGCTCTCTCCCTCTCTGTCGCTCTCTCCCTCTCTGTCGCTCTCTCCCTCTCTGTCGCTCTCTCCCTCTCTGTCGCTCTCTCTCTCTGTCGCTCTCTCCCTCTCTGTCGCTCTCTCCCTCTCTGTCGCTCTCTCTCTCTGTCGCTCTCTCTCTCTGTCGCTCTCTCTCTCTGTCGCTCTCTCTCTCTGTCGCTCTCTCTCTCTCTGTCGCTCTCTCTCTCTCTGTCGCTCTCTCTCTCTCTGTCGCTCTCTCTCTCTCTGTCGCTCTCTCTCTCTCTCTGTCGCTCTCTCTCTCTCTCTGTCGCTCTCTCTCTCTCTGTCGCTCTCTCTCTCTCTGTCGCGCTCTCTCTCTCTCTGTCGCTCTCTCTCTGTCGCTCTCTCTCTCTGTCGCTCTCTCTCTCTCTGTCGCTCTCTCTCTCTCTTTGTCGCTCTCTCTCTCTCTTTGTCGCTCTCTCTCTCTCTGTCGCTCTCTCTCTCTCTCTGTCGCTCTCTCTCTCTCTCTGTCGCTCTCTCTCTCTCTGTCGCTCTCTCTCTCTCTGTCGCTCTCTCTCTCTCTGTCGCTCTCTCTCTGTCGCTCTCTCTCTCTCTGTCGCTCTCTCTGTCGCTCTCTCTGTCGCTCTTTCTCTCTGTCGCTCTTTCTCTCTCTCTGTCGCTCTCTCTCTCTCTCTGTCGCTCTCTCTCTCTCTGTCGCTCACTCTCTCTCTGTCGCTCTCTCTCTCTCTGTCGCTCTCTCTGTCTCTGTCGCTCTCTCTCTCTGTCGCTCTCTCTCTCTCTGTCGCTCTCTCTCTCTCTTTGTCGCTCTCTCTCTCTCTTTGTCGCTCTCTCTCTCTCTGTCGCTCTCTCTCTCTGTCGCTCTCTCTCTCTCTCTGTCGCTCTCTCTCTCTCTCTGTCGCTCTCTCTCTCTCTGTCGCTCTCTCTCTCTCTGTCGCTCTCTCTCTGTCGCTCTCTCTCTCTCTGTCGCTCTCTCTGTCGCTCTCTCTGTCGCTCTTTCTCTCTGTCGCTCTTTCTCTCTCTCTGTCGCTCTCTCTCTCTCTCTGTCGCTCTCTCTCTCTCTGTCGCTCACTCTCTCTCTGTCGCTCTCTCTCTCTCTGTCGCTCTCTCTGTCTCTGTCGCTCGCTCTCTCTCTGTCGCTCGCTCTCTCTCTGTCGCTCGCTCTCTCTCAGTCGCTCGCTCTCTCTCTGTCGCTCGCTCTCTCTCTCTGTCGCTCGCTCTCTCTCTCTGTCGCTCGCTCTCTCTCTGTCGCTCGCTCTCTCTCTGTCGCTCGCTCTCTCTCTGTCGCTCGCTCTCTCTCTGTCGCTCGCTCTCTCTCTGTCGCTCGCTCTCTCTCTGTCGCTCGCTCTCTCTCTGTCGCTCGCTCTCTCTCTGTCGCTCGCTCTCTCTCTGTCGCTCGCTCTCTCTCTGTCGCTCGCTCTCTCTCTGTCGCTCGCTCTCTCTCTGTCGCTCGCTCTGTCGCTCTCTCTGTCGCTCTCTGTCGCTCTCTCTGTCGCTCTCGCTCTCGCTCTCTCGCTCGCTCTGTCGCTCTCTGTCGCTCTCTCTCTGTCTCACACGCTCTCTCTCTCACGCTCTCTCTCTCTGTCTCACATGCTCTCTGTCTCTCTGTCTCACACGCGCTCTCTCTCTGTCTCACACGCTGTCCCTCTCTCTCTCTCTCGCTCTCTCTCTCTGTCGCGCTCTCTCTCTCTGTCGCGCTCTCTCTCTCTGTCGCGCTCTCTCTCTCTGTCGCGCTCTCTCTCTCTGTCGCGCTCTCTCTCTCTGTCGCGCTCTCTCTCTCTGTCGCGCTCTCTCTCTCTGTCGCGCTCTCTCTCTCTGTCGCGCTCTCTCTCTCTGTCGCGCTCTCTCTCTCTGTCGCGCTCTCTCTCTCTGTCGCGCTCTCTCTCTCTGTCGCGCTCTCTCTCTGTCGCGCTCTCTCTCTCTGTCGCGCTCTCTCTCTCTGTCGCGCTCTCTCTCTCTGTCGCGCTCTCTCTCTCTGTCGCGCTCTCTCTCTCTGTCGCGCTCTCTCTCTCTGTCGCTCTCTCTCTCTGTCGCGCTCTCTCTCTCTGTCGCGCTCTCTCTCTGTCGCGCTCTCTCTCTCTGTCGCGCTCTCTCTCTCTGTCGCGCTCTCTCTCTCTGTCGCGCTCTCTCTCTCTGTCGCGCTCTCTCTCTCTGTCGCGCTCTCTCTCTCTGTCGCGCTCTCTCTCTGTCGCGCTCTCTCTCTCTGTCGCTCTCTCTCTCTGTCGCGCTCTCTCTCTCTGTCGCGCTCTCTCTCTCTGTCGCGCTCTCTCTCTCTGTCGCGCTCTCTCTCTGTCGCGCTCTCTCTCTCTGTCGCGCTCTCTCTCTCTGTCGCGCTCTCTCTCTCTGTCGCGCTCTCTCTCTCTGTCGCGCTCTCTCTCTCTGTCGCGCTCTCTCTCTCTGTCGCGCTCTCTCTCTCTGTCGCGCTCTCTCTCTCTGTCGCGCTCTCTCTCTCTGTCGCGCTCTCTCTCTCTGTCGCGCTCTCTCTCTCTGTCGCGCTCTCTCTCTCTGTCGCGCTCTCTTCTCTGTCGCGCTCTCTCTCTCTGTCGCGCTCTCTCTCTCTGTCGCGCTCTCTCTCTCTGTCGCGCTCTCTCTCTCTCTCTCTGTCGCGCTCTCTCTCTCTCTCTCTGTCGCGCTCTCTCTCTCTCTCTGTCGCGCTCTCTCTCTCTCTCTGTCGCGCTCTCTCTCTCTCTCTGTCGCGCTCTCTCTCTCTCTCTCTGTCGCGCACTCTCTCTCTGTCGCGCTCTCTCTCTGTCGCGCTCTCTCTCTCGCGCGCTCTCTCTCTGTCTCGCGCGCTCTCTCTCTCTGTCTCGCGCGCGCTCTCTCTCTGTCTCGCGCGCTCTCTCTCTCTGTCTCGCGCGCGCGCTCTCTCTCTGTCTCTCGCGCGCTCTCTCTCTGTCTCACGCGCGCTCTCTCTCTGTCTCACGCGCTCTCTCTCTCTGTCTCACGCGCTCTCTCTCTCTGTCTCACGCGCTCTCTCTCTCTGTCTCACGCGCTCTCTCTCTCTGTCTCACGCGCTCTCTCTCTCTGTCTCACGCGCTCTCTCTCTGTCGCGCTCTCTCTCTCTGTCGCGCTCTCTCTCTGTCGCGCTCTCTCTGTCGCGCTCTCTCTCTCTGTCGCGCTCTCTCTCTCTGTCGCGCTCTCTCTCTCTGTCGCTCTCTCTCTCTCTGTCGCTCTCTCTCTGTCTGTCGCTCTCTCTCTCTCTCTCTGTCGCTCTCTCTGTCGCTCTCTCTCTCTCTGTCGCTCTCTCTCTGTCGCTCTCTCTCTCTCTGTCGCTCTCTCTCTCTGTCGCTCTCTCTCTCTGTCGCTCTCTCTCTCTGTCGCTCTCTCTCTCTCTGTCGCTCTCTCTCTCTCTCTCTGTCGCTCTCTCTCTCTCTGTCGCTCTCTCTCTCTCTGTCGCTCTCTCTCTCTCTGTCGCTCTCTCTCTCTCTGTCGCTCTCTCTGTCGCTCTTTCTCTCTGTCGCTCTTTCTCTCTCTCTGTCGCTCCCTCTCTCTCTGTCGCTCTCTCTCTCTCTGTCGCTCTCTCTCTCTCTGTCGCTCTCTCTCTCTCTGTCGCTCTCTCTCTCTCTGTCGCTCTCTCTCTCTCTGTCGCTCGCTCTCTCTCTGTCGCTCGCTCTCTCTCTGTCGCTCGCTCTCTCTCAGTCGCTCGCTCTCTCTCAGTCGCTCGCTCTCTCTCAGTCGCTCGCTCTCTCTCTGTCGCTCGCTCTCTCTCTGTCGCTCGCTCTCTCTCTGTCGCTCGCTCTCTCTCTGTCGCTCGCTCTCTCTCTGTCGCTCGCTCGCTCTCTGTCGCTCGCTCTCTGTCGCTCGCTCTCTGTCGCTCTCTCTGTCGCTCTCTCTGTCGCTCTCTCTGTCGCTCTCTCTGTCGCTCTCTCTGTCGCTCTCTCTGTCGCTCTCTCTGTCGCTCTCTCTGTCGCTCTCTCTGTCGCTCTCTCTGTCGCTCTCTCTGTCGCTCTCTCTGTCGCTCTCGCTCTCGCTCTCGCTCTCGCTCGCTCTGTCGCTCTCTGTCGCTCTCTCTCTGTCTCACACGCTCTCTCTCTCACGCTCTCTCTCTCTGTCTCACATGCTCTCTGTCTCTCTGTCTCACACGCGCTCTCTCTCTGTCTCACACGCTGTCCCTCTCTCTCTCTCTCGCTCTCTCTCTCTGTCGCGCTCTCTCTCTCTGTCGCGCTCTCTCTCTCTGTCGCGCTCTCTCTCTCTGTCGCGCTCTCTCTCTCTGTCGCGCTCTCTCTCTGTCGCGCTCTCTCTCTCTGTCGCGCTCTCTCTCTCTGTCGCGCTCTCTCTCTCTGTCGCGCTCTCTCTCTCTGTCGCTCTCTCTCTCTCTGTCGCTCTCTCTCTCTCTGTCGCTCTCTCTCTCTCTGTCGCTCTCTCTCTCTCTGTCGCTCTCTCTCTCTGTCGCTCTCTCTCTCTCTGTCGCTCTCTCTCTCTCTGTCGCTCTCTCTCTCTCTGTCGCTCTCTCTCTCTCTGTCGCTCTCTCTCTCTCTGTCGCTCTCTCTCTCTCTGTCGCTCTCTCTCTCTCTGTCGCTCTCTCTCTCTCTGTCGCTCTCTCTCTCTCTGTCGCTCTCTCTCTCTGTCGCTCTCTCTCTCTCTGTCGCTCTCTCTCTCTCTGTCGCTCTCTCTCTCTCTGTCGCTCTCTCTCTCTCTGTCGCTCTCTCTCTCTCTGTCGCTCTCTCTCTCTCTGTCGCTCTCTCTCTCTCTGTCGCTCTCTCTCTCTCTGTCGCTCTCTCTCTCTCTGTCGCTCTCTCTCTCTCTGTCGCTCTCTCTCTCTCTGTCGCTCTCTCTCTCTCTGTCGCTCTCTCTCTCTGTCGCGCTCTCTCTCTGTCGCGCTCTCTCTCTCTGTCGCGCTCTCTCTCTCTGTCGCGCTCTCTCTCTCTGTCGCGCTCTCTCTCTCTGTCGCGCTCTCTCTCTCTGTCGCGCTCTCTCTCTCTGTCGCGCTCTCTCTCTCTGTCGCGCTCTCTCTCTCTGTCGCGCTCTCTCTCTCTGTCGCGCTCTCTCTCTCTGTCGCGCTCTCTCTCTGTCGCGCTCTCTCTCTCTGTCGCGCTCTCTCTCTCTGTCGCGCTCTCTCTCTCTCGCTCTCTCTCTCTGTCGCGCTCTCTCTCTCTCTCTCTCTGTCGCGCTCTCTCTCTCTCTCTCTCTCTGTCGCGCTCTCTCTCTCTGTCTCTCTCTCTCTCTGTCGCGCTCTCTCTCTCTCTCTCTCTCTGTCGCGCTCTCTCTCTCTCTCTCTCTCTGTCGCGCTCTCTCTCTCTCTCTGTCGCGCTCTCTCTCTCTCTCTGTCGCGCTCTCTCTCTCTCTCTCTGTCGCGCCTCTCTCTCTCTCTGTCGCGCTCGCTCTCTCTCTCTCTCTGTCGCGCTCTCTCTCTCTCTCTCTGTCGCGCTCTCTCTCTCTCTCTGTCGCGCTCTCTCTCTCTCTCTGGCGCGCTCTCTCTCTCTGTCTCGCGCGCTCTCTCTCTCTGTCTCGCGCGCGCTCTCTCTCTGTCTCGCGCGCTCTCTCTCTCTGTCTCGCGCGCGCGCTCTCTCTCTGTCTCTCGCGCGCTCTCTCTCTGTCTCTCGCGCGCTCTCTCTCTGTCTCACGCGCGCTCTCTCTCTGTCTCACGCGCTCTCTCTCTCTGTCTCACGCGCTCTCTCTCTCTGTCTCACGCGCTCTCTCTCTCTGTCTCACGCGCTCTCTCTCTCTGTCTCACGCGCTCTCTCTCTCTGTCGCGCTCTCTCTCTCTGTCGCGCTCTCTCTCTCTGTCGCGCTCTCTCTCTCTGTCGCGCTCGCTCTCTCTGTCGCGCTCGCTCTCTCTGTCGCGCTCGCTCTCTCTGTCGCGCTCGCTCTCTCTGGCGCGCTCTCTCTCTCTGGCGCGCTCTCTCTCTCTGTCGCGCTCTCTCTCTCTGGCGCGCTCTCTATCTCTGTCTCGCGCGCTCTCTCTCTCCGTCTCGCGCGCGCTCTCTCTCTGTCTCGCGCGCGCTCTCTCTCTGTCTCGCGCGCTCTCTCTCTCTGTCTCACGCGCTCTCTCTCTCTGTCTCACGCGCTCTCTCTCTCTGTCGCGCTCTCTCTCTGTCGCGCTCTCTCTCTCTGTCGCGCTCTCTCTCTCTGTCGCGCTCTCTCTCTCTGTCGCGCTCGCTCTCTCTGTCGCGCTCGCTCTCTCTGTCGCGCTCGCTCTCTCTGGCGCGCTCTCTCTCTCTGTCTCACGTGCGCTCTCTCTGTCGCGCTCTCTCTCTGTCGCGCTCTCTCTCTCTGTCGCGCTCTCTCTCTCTGTCGCGCTCTCTCTCTCTGTCGCGCTCTCTCTCTCTGTCGCGCTCTCTCTCTCTGTCGCGCTCTCTCTCTCTGGCGCGCTCTCTCTCTCTGGCGCGCTCTCTCTCTCTGTCTCGCGCGCTCTCTCTCTCTGTCTCTCGCGCGCTCTCTCTCTGTCTCTCGCGCGCTCTCTCTCTGTCTCACGCGCTCTCTCTCTCTGTCTCACGCGCTCTCTCTCTCTGTCTCACGCGCTCTCTCTCTCTGTCGCGCTCTCTCTCTCTGTCGCGCTCGCTCTCTCTGTCGCGCTCGCTCTCTCTGTCGCGCTCGCTCTCTCTGTCGCGCTCTCTCTCTGTCGCGCTCTCTCTCTGTCGCGCTCTCTCTCTCTGTCGCGCTCTCTCTCTCTGTCGCTCTCTCTCTCTCTGTCTCACGCGCGCTCTCTCTGTCGCGCTCTCTCTCTCTGTCGCGCTCGCTCTCTCTGTCGCGCTCTCTCTCTCTGTCGCGCTCTCTCTCTCTGTCGCTCTCTCTCTCTCTGGCGCGCTCTCTCTCTCTGTCGCTCTCTCTCTCTCTCTCTGTCGCTCTCTCTCTCTCTGGCGCGCTCTCTCTCTCTGTCTCGCGCGCTCTCTCTCTCTGTCTCGCGCGCTCTCTCTCTCTGTCTCGCGCGCGCTCTCTCTCTGTCTCGCGCGCGCTCTCTCTCTGTCTCTTGCGCGCTCTCTCTGTCTCGCGCGCTCTCTCTCTGTCTCGCGCGCGCTCTCTCTCTGTCTCGCGCGCGCTCTCTCTCTGTCTCGCGCGCGCTCTCTCTCTGTCTCGCGCGCGCTCTCTCTCTGTCTCGCGCGCGCTCTCTCTCTGTCTCGCGCGCGCTCTGTCTGTCTCGCGCGCGCTCTGTCTGTCTCGCGCGCGCTCTGTCTGTCTCGCGCGCGCTCTGTCTGTCTCGCGCGCGCTCTGTCTGTCTCGCGCGCGCTCTGTCTGTCTCGCGCGCGCTCTGTCTGTCTCGCGCGCGCTCTGTCTGTCTCGCGCGCGCTCTGTCTGTCTCGCGCGCGCTCTGTCTGTCTCGCGCGCGCTCTGTCTGTCTCGCGCGCGCTCTGTCTGTCTCGCGCGCGGCTCTGTCCTGTCTCGCGCGCGCTCTGTCTGTCTCGCGCGCGCTCTCTCTCTGTCTCGCGCGCGCTCTGTCTGTCTCGCGCGCGCTCTGTCTGTCTCGCGCGCGCTCTGTCTGTCTCGCGCGCGCTCTGTCTGTCTCGCGCGCGCTCTGTCTGTCTCGCGCGCGCTCTGTCTGTCTCGCGCGCGCTCTGTCTGTCTCGCGCGCGCTCTGTCTGTCTCGCGCGCGCTCTGTCTGTCTCGCGCGCGCTCTGTCTGTCTCGCGCGCGCTCTGTCTGTCTCGCGCGCGCTCTGTCTGTCTCGCGCGCGCTCTGTCTGTCTCGCGCGCGCTCTGTCTGTCTCGCGCGCGCTCTGTCTGTCTCGCGCGCGCTCTGTCTGTCTCGCGCGCGCTCTGTCTGTCTCGCGCGCGCTCTGTCTGTCTCGCGCGCGCTCTGTCTGTCTCGCGCGCGCTCTGTCTGTCTCGCGCGCGCTCTGTCTGTCTCGCGCGCGCTCTGTCTGTCTCGCGCGCGCTCTGTCTGTCTCGCGCGCGCTCTGTCTGTCTCGCGCGCGCTCTGTCTGTCTCGCGCGCGCTCTGTCTGTCTCGCGCGCGCTCTGTCTGTCTCGCGCGCGCTCTGTCTGTCTCGCGCGCGCTCTGTCTGTCTCGCGCGCGCTCTGTCTGTCTCGCGCGCGCTCTGTCTGTCTCGCGCGCGCTCTGTCTGTCTCGCGCGCGCTCTGTCTGTCTCGCGCGCGCTCTGTCTGTCTCGCGCGCGCTCTGTCTGTCTCGCGCGCGCTCTGTCTGTCTCGCGCGCGCTCTGTCTGTCTCGCGCGCGCTCTGTCTGTCTCGCGCGCGCTCTGTCTGTCTCGCGCGCGCTCTGTCTGTCTCGCGCGCGCTCTGTCTGTCTCGCGCGCGCTCTGTCTGTCTCGCGCGCGCTCTGTCTGTCTCGCGCGCGCTCTGTCTGTCTCGCGCGCGCTCTCTCTGTCTCGCGCGCGCTCTCTCTGTCTCGCGCGCGCTCTCTCTCTCTGTCTCGCGCGCGCTCTCTCTCTGTCTCGCGCGCGCTCTCTCTCTGTCTCGCGCGCGCTCTCTCTCTGTCTCGCGCGCGCTCTCTCTCTGTCTCGCGCGCGCTCTCTCTCTGTCTCGCGCGCGCTCTCTCTCTGTCTCGCGCGCGCTCTCTCTCTGTCTCGCGCGCGCTCTCTCTCTCTCTCGCGCGCGCTCTCTCTCTCTCTCGCGCGCGCTCTCTCTCTCTCTCG
This sequence comes from Squalus acanthias, assembly GCA_030390025.1. Taxonomy (NCBI): domain Eukaryota; kingdom Metazoa; phylum Chordata; class Chondrichthyes; order Squaliformes; family Squalidae; genus Squalus; species Squalus acanthias. The sequence continues at coordinate 105,700,501 of CM059427.1, read as the reverse complement.
CGCGCGCTCTCTCTCTCTCGCGCGCGCTCTCTCTCTCTCTCGCGCGCGCTCTCTCTCTCTCTCGCGCGCGCTCTCTCTCTCTCTCGCGCGCGCTCTCTCTCTGTCTCGCGCGCGCTCTCTCTCTGTCTCGCGCGCGCTCTCTCTCTGTCTCGCGCGCGCTCTCTCTCTGTCTCGCGCGCGCTCTCTCTCTGTCTCGCGCGCGCTCTCTCTCTGTCTCGCGCGCGCTCTCTCTCTGTCTCGCGCGCGCTCTCTCTCTGTCTCGCGCGCGCTCTCTCTCTGTCTCGCGCGCGCTCTCTCTCTGTCTCGCGCGCGCTCTCTCTCTGTCTCGCGCGCGCTCTCTCTCTGTCTCGCGCGCGCTCTCTCTCTGTCTCGCGCGCGCTCTCTCTCTGTCTCGCGCGCGCTCTCTCTCTGTCTCGCGCGCGCTCTCTCTCTGTCTCGCGCGCGCTCTCTCTCTGTCTCGCGCGCGCTCTCTCTCTGTCTCGCGCGCGCTCTCTCTCTGTCTCGCGCGCGCTCTCTCTCTGTCTCGCGCGCGCTCTCTCTCTGTCTCGCGCGCGCTCTCTCTCTGTCTCGCGCGCGCTCTCTCTCTGTCTCGCGCGCGCTCTCTCTCTGTCTCGCGCGCGCTCTCTCTCTGTCTCGCGCGCGCTCTCTCTCTGTCTCGCGCGCGCTCTCTCTCTGTCTCGCGCGCGCTCTCTCTCATGCTCTCTCTCTGTCTCTCTCTCTGTCTCTCTCTCTGTCTCTCTCTCATGCTCTCTCCCGCTCTCTCTCTCTCTCGCGCTCTCTCTGTCTCTCATGCTGTCTCTCTCACTCACACTCACAGCTTGAGCACTGGAGTTCTATCACAGTGCTGCATTATGAGGAGACTTTACTCCCTTGTTTCAGCAATCGTGTTTTTGAGTGCTTTGACTTCTGAAGACCAAACCATAGTATCAATTGTGCCAATTTATGCTGTAAACACCCAGCTGCAGGAGGAACAGCAGTGCAATACCTTTGTTCTGTTTATTTGCATTTGACTTGTTTGAATCTTTTTTTCTTAAATATCCTTAAGGCCCTGACAGATGCATTATAATCCAGTCACCCTACACTATTTACTTATTTGGGGGAATGGGTTAAAAAGCTGTGGTTTTGTAGAGTCCCAGCTGTTGTTGGGTGTAACCTCATCCATCTTGCCTTTTTTTTGGCAGTGATTTGACAAAGAAGGTGGAGTTTTCTGGAGACGGTGGACCCCTGGGAATCCACGTAGTGCCCTTTAACTCTACACTGAGTGGAAGGTAAAGTATCCAAAAGTACATCTATACTTAAAACTACAGAGAGATTGTGTCCCTTGGGATCAGGTTCCATATGGTGCCCGTGGATACGCTGCTCCCAGCAGGAGCTCTACTCCAGCTGAGCACTGGTTCAATAAAGCGGGCTTGAATGCAGGCCTTATTGACAAAGCATTGTTTCTCTGTCAATATGTATGTTTACAGAATGTTACAGGTTTGCAGTCCATAACAATTTGGCCTCGAGTGAGATTGGTATTGACACAATTACCTATGGAGGTCATTGAGTGAAATTAGTAACTTTAGGCAGAATGAAGCTAGAGCTTTTCTCGTATATCCATTATTATTTCCTTTAATCAAGGGTGAGCATCTTAATTTGGCAATTTATTTTTTAAATCTCAAGGGCGAAAGACTGAACAGGCTGGGGCTTTTTGTCCCTCGAGAAAAGATAAGGCTGTGAGGGGTGATCTAATAGAGGTCTTCAAAATTATGAAGGGGTTTGATATGGTAGACGTAGATAAGATGTTCCACATGTGGGGGAGTCCCAAACTAGGGGCCATAAATATAATTTAGTTACTAATAAATCAACAAGGAATTCAGAAGAAACCTCTTTACCCAGAGAGTGGTGAGAATGTGGAACTTGCTGCCACACGGAGTGGTTGAGGTGAATAGCAGAGATGCATTTAAGGGGAAGCTACATAAGTACATGAGGGAGAAAGGAATAGAAGGATATGCTCATAATGTGAGATGAAGAGGAGTGGGAGGCTCGTGTGGAGCATAAACACCGGCATAGACCAGTTGGGCTGAGTAGCCTGTTTCTGTGCTGTAAATTCTATGTAAGTGCATCAAGTTCTTAATTCTGGGAAATAAGCCAGAAAATCCCACAGATGGGGTCATCGTGCATGACTGTATTTTAAATGTGTGCCACGTCATCATACCGCATGTACCATGTATAGTTTCTCCGTGCCACCCACCACTGGCTGTTATTTTTTTTCCATCATCGTGGTTTGCATTTATATCAGTTCCACAAGTGGTGAAGAAACAATCCCGTAAACAATCGAATCATCGTATCATACAGCACAGAAGGAGGCCATTTGGCTCATTGTGTCTGTCCTGGCTCTTTGAAAGAGCTCTCTAATTAGTCCCACTCACCCCTGCTCTTTCCCCATAGCCCTGCAAATTTCTCCCCTTCCTTTTGAAAGTTACTATTGAATCTGCTTCCACCACCCTTTCAGGCAGTGCATTTCAGATCATCATAACTTGCAGTGTGGAAAACAAATAATACTGCTGCTTATTATTGTAAGAATTTCAGAAGTTAAGTTTTCTGTTTGGGAATTGTGGTTTCTATTGAATTTATGCGGAGAGTCAGTCAGCTTAAAATTTTTTGTAAACTGCTTGGAGAACCTTTTCTGTTAAAACCAAGACTGGTGATGCCTGTTGCCAGCCCCCTCACCCAGGACTCTACACCATACAAATTACTATAGGTGAGGGTGGCACCTCATGTGCTGAGCTAATTTGGCATACCAACAAGCATTGTGGGTAGAAAACGTGGCCTGGCAGCTATCAAGAGTGTGGTAGAAACTCCCAGTCGCAGCTTAGGAACATAGGAACAGGAGGAGGCCATTCAGCCCATCGAGCCTGTTCCACCATTCTATTAGATCCTGGCTGATCTGTACCTTAACTCCATCTACCCACCTTGGTTCCATATCCCTTGATACACTTACCGAACAAAAATCTATCGATCTCAGTCTTGAAATTTACAGTTAACCCGCAGCATCCACATGGAGTGGTTGAGGCGAATAGCATTGATGCCTTTTAAGGGGAAGCTAGATAAGTACATGAGGGAGAAAGGAATAGAAGGATATGCTGGTAGGGTTAGATGAAGTAAGGTGGGAGGAGGCTCGTGTGGAGCAATAACACCAGCATGGACTAGTTGGGCCGAGTGGCCTGTTTCTGTGCTATAAATTCGATGTAATCCACAGCTTTTTGGGGGAGAGAGAGTACCATACTTCCACAATCCTTTGTGTGAGGAAGTGCTTAAAGGTACTATTGATGCTGTAGGTAAAGAAGCTAAGGACATCAGTGAGACAATGATTCTCTGCAGGGTTACTGGCAAAGATACAGAATCCATTTTTTGTTTGATGGGACAAGCTAATTTACACAGCTAAGAAGGGCATTTGTGCACACGAGGCAGTAAGGCAAGCTGAGCTTTTTTGCCGAGGACAATGCCTTGTCAGCAGACAGCAAGCGCCATGGCTTCAGGTTGGAAAGACGTTTCAGTTGTAACGACAGTTCCCACCACTTACGTCATCCACACTGATCCCGGACAGCGCCTATATCGGGCAAACGGCGCTGAACATTTGCCAAAACCATAGCAGTTAACTACAAAGGCGCCGCTTCTAACGTATTAAACACTATTTAGGGCAGTTGGAGCAGCTGTTTGCACCTTGTTAAAGTGTGATTACCGTAGCAGTGTGTCTGTCATCAAGTCCTTTCACGATTTCTGCGGCATGGATCAGGCAGCCTTGCTGCCTCCAGCCCCGCCCCCCCCCCCCCCCCCCCTGCCAAAAGCCCCTGGGCCTCTAGAACTCCTGCGATTGTCGCAAGCCCTTCTTGCCAACTGACTTGCCGCCATCGGTGGTCGGGTTTCTTGGGCAGGAGCAGAGCCTGGATGTTGTGCGGGATGCTGCCCTCGGAGGTAGTGACGTCACCCAGCAGCTTGTTGAGCTCCTCGTCGCTTCAGTTGCCGGGGGTGATGCGCTACTACTTGTTTTCCCGTGCCGCGTTGCCCGCTAGCTCCAGGATCTCTGCCGCCAGGTACTCCAGGACCCTGCTCCCGGCGCTTTTGCACGATATTTACATTTAGAAGGAGGCACAAGTGCTCTTTTTTGCACCGTGGTATATACATTAAGGCAAAGCAATCCAGCAAAAGATTCAACCAAAACTAATGGTATTCTGACAACTGGTGTTAAAAAAAATTACTCTTAAATTTCTTGGTTACATGGTATACCGTGCATAGCGGGCAAATCTCATTGACACTAACTTGCCCGCTATAAGCGGTGGGGACTGTACATCCAAAGGTGCCAAACTTGCATGTCTTCCCAAAATGAAGCTGTCATCAGTTGAAGACATTATAGCGGAAAACTGTCAGAGCAATGGATGCCAGAGGTTAAAGTTCACTCTATTGCGACTGTTCACCATTGAGTCTCTTGCTTGCAAACAAGAAAATCCCTGAATGAGGAGTTAGCCCAATTTCCTTCGCTCCACCATTGGTGGCCGTGCCTTCAGCTGTCTCGGCCCTAAGCTCTTTAATTCTCTCCTAAAACCTCTCCGCCTCCCTACCTCTCTCTCCTCCTTTAAGATGCTCCTTAAAACCTACTTCCTTTACCTGTCCTAATATCACTTCATGTGGCTCGATAGTCAAATTTTACCTGTGAAGCGCCTTGGAATGTTTTACTACGTTAAAGGCGCTATATAAATGCAGATGTGGAGAAATCGTCCACCCAGTTAAATTCCTGCACTTGGGCAGTCAGTGGCTTAATAAAACCATAGAAGTTAAACATCTGGACTGTGGGGAATTTTGGGTGCTCACCTCCACACTCATTGCTTATTAATGGGAGTGAAGATTGAAAATTTTAAAGGATTGTCAACCGCATATTTCTAATGTGCCTTTGTTTTTTAAGTCCCTGATGAACATACATAATGTTTTAAACATGATAAGGTTCTTGCCCCTTGGCTTTACATCTACCGCACATCGACTGTAAAGGTTTAACATCAAATTCCTTGGAGAGAAAGAGGGTAAAGTAGAGAAGCACTAAGGGATCAGTAATAGACCAGAATGAACAGATGATCAATAATAATCAGAGGTTCATCTATAACTGACTGGATTTGAAATACCGCAGTTGCTACAGCACTCGGATTTTTTATTTTTACATTCGCAACTTTTACAAATTGTCTGGGAAATGTAGGCATAAATTTTAATCAAAGCAGTCGTAAAAAAATACCTTTTATAAACCAGCAGTGAGATCGGTGAAGAATTGAACTCATTACCTTTTCATTGCTCACTTCAGCATTTAACAAGATATTGATAGAACTAGCTGGCCCAGTGCACTAGCATTCTGCAACACAGAAAAGTGGGACCCGGATTTGTACCTGCGACTAACCGGCTCAGGGGGTTCCTGATCTAAGCCTGGCCATCAACGGGATGATCAGGACAGGCTGTGCATTTCCCAGGCCCCACCCCCACTGCCATCCCAGGGAACCAGTGCCCAGGGTGTGATACTTCCTTCCACTTTATTTTTATTTTCATCACTCCACCATTGGCGGCCATACCTTCAGCTGCCAAGGCCCTAAGCTCATCTACCTTTCATCCTCCTTTAAGTTGCTCCTTAAAACCTAGCTCTTTGACCAAGCTTTTGGTCACTTGTCTTAATATCGCCTTATGTGGCTTGGTGTCAAATTGTGTCTGATGAAGCTCCTGTGAAGCATCTTGGGACGTTTTACTACGTTAAAGGCGCTATATAAATGCAAGTTGTTGTTATTTACCTTTTAGTGTGTGTGTGTGTGTGTGTGTGTGTGTGTATAAAGTCTGAAATATGTGCGATGCTTTTCCTGTATGACTGTAGCCACCACCAAGAATTTCTTCTGCAGTAGACCATGGTAGCAAATCTCAGCATTTCTAAATCTCACACTTAAAGAATGAGTTTGCAATTGCTGATGCTCCGTACCACTGAAGCAATAAGCCAGCAGGTTCTCTATCTTCGAAAGATGGTGACCCATGCTGAGGTATGGATCCACGATTGTGGGCAGCCCTCCGGTCCTGTGCCAAAGTATCTGTTGAATTACGAATTATACTTTGAGTGGCTGTAGGCTATTTGACTCGGGGAGTCATAAACGCACCCAATCATGTTTTCTAGCAGTGCCCACCAGATAGCAATCGGGACCAGACGTTGTTTCACACCCCCAAAGCCAGAAATCTTGAGGCAACTTGTAGTGCTTTGCATCACTGTTCCATGGTTAAGGTCAGCTAGCTTGGCACAGACCAAAAATTGAATCTGGGAGTTTTGTAGTTTATATGACATGGTTGCTAAAACCATTTTACAGCCTATAGATGTGTTTTATCTGCATTCTGGCATTCAGTATCCAATTAATCCATCTCTCTGTTTGCATTTTTGTTTTTGAAAGAATTGTAAGCAAATAATAATCGCTTAGCCTAGAAAGATTATATTTCATGGTAATGGTGCATTTCCAGTGGGTTTTGTGCTGGGATGAAAAAACCTACGAATGGTTTAAAATACTGTAATCAAATCCACATTGTGCTGGAACATTCATTAGCACCATTAGTGAATTCAGTCGTGATTGTTTTCAGAAAGCAGGCTTTTGCCAAGTATTCAGGTTTGTCATCGTGAACCAGTAGGACTCATGCTCAATTTAACGTTTCCACTAAAATGGTTTGTTTTGCTGCCATGCATAGTCTCCTCTCGCTCTAAGCCTCTTCCATTGGCAAATGTGGCATGTGGCAAAGCTTCATTGTCAGGAATACATTAACATTAAACAGTAAGGTCTCGATGATTACATTTGCACATCTTTGTGCTACGCAGTAAAAACCACCTCTTAAACCTGTGACTGCTGTAAAGGTATCCAAACCTTGCATTGATTTTTCTGTGGTAATTTTGGTGTTGGTGCACTGGCTACTTGGAGGCATCGAATGTGTGAAAGCACTTTGACGCACTGTTATGAAGCCATTTGATTGCTGGGCAGCCCCACTTAAAAAGAAAAAGCTTTCAAAGTTGTCAGGAGAATGAATTCACTAATGGTGCTGTTTACAGGATCCTGGGCTTCATAAATAGAGGCATAAGGGTGCAAAAGCAAGAAAGTTATGCTAGACCTTTATGAAATATTGGTTCGGCCCCAGCTGGAGCATTGTATCCAATTCTGGGAACTACACTTTAGGAAGGATGTCAAGGCTTTAGAGAGGGTGCAGAGGAGATTTACTAGAACGGTACCAGGGATGTTATGTGGAGAAGATATAGAGAAGCTCCTTGAAATGGAGAAGATTAAGGGGACATTTAATAGAGGTGTTCAAAATTATGAGTAAATAGGGAGAAATTATTTCTGCTGACAGGAGGGTCGGTAACCAGAGGATACAGATTTAAGATAATTGCCAAAAGGGGGGAAATGAGGAGACATTTTTTTTACGCCGTGAATTGTTGTGATCTGGAATGCACTGCCTGAACGGGCGGTGGAAGCAGATTCAATAGTAACTTTCAAAAGGGAATTGGATAAATACTTGAAACAGAAAAAGTTGCAGGGCTTATGGGGAAAGAGCAGGAGGCGTGAGACTAATTGGACAGCTCTTCCAAAGGTCCGGCACAGGCACGATTGGCTGAATGGCCTCCTTCTGTGCTGTACGATTCTGCGAATTCAGCAGCCCACTGATTACATTTACATTTGCAGATTTTAAAGGTTGTCAAGTGCTGATTATGGCCGTAACCAATGTTTCCTTTAAGCTGCGCGGCCGCGCCGTGCTCCAGGGAACCCACGCTGCCGGCTAACCGGCTTTTCAATGCACAAACCGCGCATGCGTGGTATTTTGAATGGGCCGTACAGCCCCTTAAAGGGGCCGCATGCCGCGAAAAAATTGCAGGGAACATTGGCCGTAACTCTTCCAAATAAAATTCAAAATTAGCAGTGGGAGGCCGAAGAGGTGAGTTTCACTTCAGAGGAGCAAATTAATGTGAAGTGATGAGGTTGTGACGATTAAAATCGCACTTTTTTGTTCTTTAAAAAAAAAAATAGGGTGTTTACTCTTTGCTTCACCCCACCGACCTGTCAAAACTATGAATACAACAAGCCCCCAAAAGAACAGCTAAACCTCAATTAAATTAAAAAAAGCCATCACATTAATAAAATAACTATAGTTAAATAAATTAACCACTTTAAACAAAAATTTAAATTTTTGAAAAAATTTAAAGTCTCTAAAAAAGATAAACCTGTTGAAAAAAATTTAAAATAATACTGTTGAGGCTGCCGCGAAACACGAATGGAGGCTGAATCCATATGTGGAAAACAAGAAAACTTTAATTCACTGCATGGCACACAAAATGGCTGAGAGCTGCTCCCAGAATTCTCTGCTAAAAACTCCCAGAATTCTCTGGGTAAAACCTGAGGCCCCGCCCCCATCTGCCTTAAAGGTAATGTGCCTTAAAGGGGAAGGTGCTGGAAATTTGTCCACAGACGGAAGAGTGGATTATGCCCGTTTTAGGTGGCGATCCGCCACACAGCTCCCCCCAGAATCCGCTTAGGAGGTGTGGACGAGACGGTGCGGCGGTCTGATGGGCCGGCCAGATCGGCTCTTGTAGGACGCCGGTGGACGTGGACCGGCCGGGCGCGGAGCAGCCGGGTGAACCGGCTTGAGGGCAGGTTGGCCGCGTGGAGGTGGACGAGCTACAGGGACCTGCTCCCCGGGTTCCGAGTGTGCTGGCTTGAGTCGGTCCACCGACACTTTTTCGGTCCTGTCGCCCACTTGCAGGGTGAAAAATTTGTCCCCAGCCTGTAGCACCTTGTAGGGCCCGTCGTACGGGGGTTGAAGGGGTCCGCGGTGGGCGTCGTGCCGGATGAAAACAAACCGTGCCTGGTGCAGGCTTAGTGGGACGTGTGAGGTGGATTCACCGTGTCGGGCAATGGGCACCGGGGCGAACTGCAGCGCCGGTGAGGCGAAGTCGTGGCGTTGCTGGTTGGCTGACCAGGGTGTCGTGGCGGTGGGCAGGAACTCGCCTGGTACGCGCAGCGGCTGACCGTACACGAGCTCTGCTGCCGATGCGTGGAGGTCTTCTTTAACCGCGGTGCGCAGGCCGAGGAGGACCCACGGAAGTCGGTCGGTCCAGGCGCCGTCTTGGAGGCTGGCTCGAAGAGATGCCTTCAAGGATCTGTGGAACCGCTCACACAGTCCGTTGGCTTGGGGGTGGTACGCTGTGGTGCGGTGAATGGTCACCCCGAGATTGCGTGCGACGGCGGTCCAGAGTTCAGAGGTAAATTGCGGACCTCTGTCCGACGTCATGTCGGAGGGGACGCCGAACCGTGAGACCCAGGTGCTGACGAAGGCTCTGGCGATGTCGGCGGTGGTGGTAGAGGTCAGTGGAATTGCCTCAGGCCAGCGTGTGGTGCAGTCAACGATGGTCAGCAAGTGCGTGTGGCCTTGCGACGGCGGCAGGGGCCCGACGATGTCCACGTGGATGTGGTCGAATCTCCGCGAGGGGACGGTAAACTCCTCGAGGGGTGCTTTCGTGTGTTGCTGTACCTTGGCCCGTTGGCAGGCTAGGCAGGAGTTGGCCCAAGTACGCACATCCTTGCGAAGGCTGCGCCAGACAAAGTGGTTGGCTACCAATTTGATGGATGCGCGGGCGCCGGGGTGGGAGAGGTTGTGGAGAATCTCGAATACCCAGCGGCGCCAGGACGCTGGGACGACGGGCCGAGGTTGACATAGGGATATGTCGCACTTGACCGTGACTGCGGTCGGGCCACAGGCGACGTCGGCCAGGCGTAGCCCTGGTAGGTTGGTGGGTGCGGAGAGCAGATCAGGGTCGGTGATCTGGTCTGCTGCGAGTTGAGCGTAGTCGACTGCTAGGTGTGCGGCGTGGATGGCGGGGCGGGAGAGGCAGTCGGCTACCACATTGTCTCGGCTGGAGACGTGTTGGATGTCCGTGATTAATTCGGACACTGCCGCGAGCTGGCGCTGCTGCCTGGCGGACCAGGGGTCGGTTGTCTTTGCCATTGCGAATGTCAGGGGCTTGTGGTTGACAAACGCAGTGAAGGGGTGGCCCTCAAGCAAAAACCGGAAATGGCGGACCACCAGGAACAGCGCGAGGAGCTCGCGGTCGAAGGTGCTGTACTTGACCTCCGGGGGGCGTAGTTGGCGGCTGAAGAAGGCAAGTGGTTGCCAGGCTCCGTCGACCTACTGCTCATACACGGCGCCGACCGCGTGGTCGGAGGCGTCCGTGGTGAGCGCTACCCTGGCATTGGGCCGTGGGTGCACGAGCAGGGTGGCGTTGGCGAGCGCGGTCTTGGTCGAATCAAAGGCGGCGGACGCGTCTGCCGTCCATTCGACCGCCATCTTGCCGCTCCTGCCCCGGAGGGCTTCATACAGGGGCCTCATGAGGGACGCCGCTTTGGGGATGAAGCGGTTATAAAAGTTCACCATCCCGAGGAACTCCTGAAGGTCTTTGATGGTGGTGGGGCGGGGAAATTGTTGGACGGCCTGCACCTTGGTGGGCAGGGGAATGGCCCCAGCATGGGTGATGTGGTGGCCGAGGAAGTCGATCTTGTCCAGGCCGAACTGGCATTTGGCTGGGCTGAGGATGAGCCCGTGGTCGCTGAGGCGCCCGAACAGGATGCGAAGGTGTTCGAGGTGTTCCTGCTTGGAGGAACTGGCTACCAGGATGTCGTCCAGGTAGACGAACAGGAACTTCAGGTCCCGAAGGACCGAGTCCGTGAGCTGTTGGAATGCCTGGGCCGCGTTTTTGAGGCCGAAGGGCATCCGCAGGAACTCGAACAGGCCGAAGGGGGTGATTACGGCCGTCTTGGGGACGTCCGCAGGGTGGACGGGGACTTGGTGGTAGCCGCGCACCAGGTCGACCTTGGAAAAGACTGAGCGGCCGGCCAGTCTAGCCGAGAAGTCCTGAATGTGCGGCACGGGGTACCGATCAGGGGTGGTGGCGTCATTGAGGCGGCGGTAATCCCCGCAGGGGCGCCAACCTCCGCCTGGTTTGGGGGCGATGTGGAGTGGGGAGGCCCAGGGACTGTTGGAGCAGCGGATGATGCCGAGCTGTTCCATGGTGGCAAACTCGGTCCGCGCGATCTCCAGTTTGACCGGGTCCAGCCTGCGGGCGTGGGCGTACACTGGGGGGCCTGTGGTGGGGATGAAGTGTTCCACCCCGTGTTTGGCGGCCTCCGCGGAGAAGGTCGGATTGGTAAGGGCCGGGAATTCAGCCAGGAGTGCCGAGTAGTCATCCGTGGCCCGGGCGTGGCACTGTGACGCCATGTCGGCGGGGGGCCATGACGCCCAGGATGGGGGACATGGTGTTCATGTCCACGAGGCGGTGACGAGGGATGTCTACCAGTAAGCCGTGGGCACACAGGAAATCTGCGCCGATGAGGGGGGAGAGCACCTTGGCAGTGATGAACTCCCATCGGTAGCGGTGACCAGAGAGGTCGAGGGTGACTGTCCGGGTGCCATACGTCCGGATTTCCGAGCCATTAGTAGCAACCAGCGCCGGTCCTCGTTCGCCCTTTTGGATGTCGAGGGAGGAGGCCGGGATGATGCTGTGCTGAGCCCCAGTGTCGCACAGGAACCGGCGGCCGGTTTGTCATCCGTGACGAACAGCAGGGAGCCCGCGTGGCCCACGGCCATCGCGGGGGCTGGAACGGGGGCGGACTTGAAAGAGCAGGGAGGTGTGCGCCGAACCGTGCGTGGTAGTAACAGTGGCCCGGGTTAGTGGGGCGTGAAGGCCCCGTGGGCCTGGTGACAGGCCCTTGTGGCCGTGTGCTGGATGGTGAGGGGCGCGCCCAGGCATTGGCTGCCAGGTCCGGAGTGACGTCGCGGCTGGAGTGAGCGGACAGCAGCTTGTCGGCCTCATCGACCAGGGCTTCCAGGTTCGTGAGGCCGGACGCCACGATCGCTGGGCGGATGCTGAAAGGGAGCTGGCGGATGAACAGCGTGCGGAAGAGGGATCCGGGTGGGCTCTCGTCGGTGAGGGAGAGCATGTGGGAGAGGAGGTCTGACGGTGAGGCATCACCGAGGCCTGGAAGGTCGAGGAGGTGGCAGTTTCGCTGATATGCTGAGGCCGTAAATTTTTTAAGGAGCGCTGTTCTGAGATGTGCGTACTTGCCTTCCTCTGGTGGGTTCTGCAGCGTTGTCCAAACCTTGGAAACTGCGGCGCTACTGAGTGATGTGACGAGATAGTCGTACTTCGTCCCATCTGTGGTGATATTTCGCAGCCGGAAGCGAGATTCAGCTCGGAGAAACCAGGCTTCGGGCTGGTTTTCCCAAAACTCCGGCAGTTTCACGGAAACTGCGTTCGTGTCCGCCATTGCAGTGCTCGGAATACGTTCTGAGCGTCGGGGTCACCAATGTTGAGGCTGCCGCGAAACACGAATGGAGGCTGAATCCATATGTGGAAAACAAGAAAACTTTAATTCACTGCATGGCACACAAAATGGCTGAGAGCTGCTCCCAGAATTCTCTGCTAAAAACTCCCAGAATTCTCTGGGTAAAACCTGAGGCCCCGCCCCTTCTGCCTTAAAGGTAATGTGCCTTAAAGGGGAAGGTGCTGGAAATTTGTCCACAGACGGAAGAGTGGATTATGCCCGTTTTAGGTGGCGATCCGCCACAATACTTAATTAACTACTTACCTTGTTAAAAGGAGGTCTTATGCCTGCTTTCTTCATGTGTAAAATCTTCAACACTTACCTGCGCGTTCAAACCTGAAAAAAATACTAAGTGTGCTGCGTGCGCGCAGCCTGTAGTGCGCACGCGGTTCACTTAGGATCCGCCCCCTTCGCAATACCCGAAGTGCCGGTTTCCTGTGCATGCGCAGTGCATGCAGGAAACCGGCACTTCGGGACCTAATACGCGAGAGTACACAGTGCGTAATCTCCCGTATTAGGTCTAATTTTCGGGCCAATGCCTCCAGGAGAGGAAAGGGGTAAAAGGTATTTAAAGTCGCTGGAAAAAGTGGATCCTGCAGCTGGAGTAAGCAAAGGTGTAAGCATTCCAGTAATTTCTTTATTTCACTTTCAGTGAAAAGGCTTTTGTTGGGCTAGATTTGTGGCATAAAACTTTTAAGTTGGGAATGAAAAATGGTATTGTTCATTGAGAAGAAAACTGGAAGTACCTTTTAAAATAGGAAAAGTTGATGCTTAACAAAGTAGTTGCATTCACGTTAACTAGTCCTTTCGAACAAAAGCTTACTGAGTTGTAAACTTATGGTAGTCTCTAACCTTTCAAGATTCTGGCAAGAAATTGCCTCCTACTTGAAGAAATAAATGCTTGAGCAAACGGAAAATCTTTGAAGCACTTCAGTGATCTTAATGATGTTGGTTTAGTTCACTCTGTTGCCCTTTTTTTCAAATCGAGTGCTCCATCAATAATCATACTGCTTGACATGCCCTAAACAATCAGGGATAAACGGTTTTTGACTGAAGCCTCCACCTCTAGCCTGTCTGCAGCCCTCATTTTTAACCTCACTCAGTTTTTTACTTTCTCTTCCATCTCTGTCACATAAATGTGAGGTATTACATTTTGGTAGGAAGAATAGAGGGGTCACTTATTACTTGGAGGGTGCGAGTCTAGGTGGGGTAGAGGAACAAAGGGATCTCTGAGTACCAATACACAAATCACTAAAAGTTGTGACACAGGTTAGCAAGGCCATAAAAAAAAGCAAACCAAGCACTAGGGTTTATTTCTGGAGGTATAGAATTGAAAAGTAGTGAAGTTATGCTAAACCTGTATCGAACCTTGGTTAGACCAGACTGTGTACAGTTCTGGTCGCCATATTATAAAAAGGATATAGAGGCACTGGAGAGGGTGCAGAGAAGATTTACAAGGATGATACCAGAAATGCGAGGGTATACATAGCAGGAAAGGATGTACAGGCTGGCTCTCTTTGCTCTTGAAAAAAGAAGGCTGAGGGGTGACCTAATAGAGGTCTTTAAAATTATGAAAGGTTTTGCTAGAGTGGATACAGAGAGAATGTTTCCACTTGTGGGGAAGAGCATAACTAGAGGCCATCAATATAAGATAGTCGCCAAGAAATCCAATAGGGAATTCATAAGAAACTTCTTTACCCAAAGAGTGGTGAGAATGTGGAACTCGCTACCACAGGGAGTGGTTGAAGCGAAAAGTATAGATACATTTAAGGGGAGGCTAGACAAGCATATGAGGGAGAAGGGAATAGAGGGTTACGCTGATAGATTTAGATGAGGAAAGACAGGAGGAGGCTCGAGTGGAACATAAACGCCGGCATGGACTGGTTGGGCCGAATGGCCTGTTTCTGTGCCATATGTATTGTCTCTCCTCTCCCACCCCCTCTCTCCATTTTTCCCACCTCCTCTCTCCCTTTCTCCTCACCCCCTCTCTCCCTTTCTCCTCACCCCCTCTCTTCCTCGCTCCCACCCCCCCTCGCTCCCAACCCCCTCGCTCCCTTTTTCCCTTTTCTCTCTTCCTCGCATTCTCTCCTTTTCCCACCTCACTCTCCCCCTTTATTCTCCTTTTGTGTGGTATCTCTATCTCTTCCCCTTTTTTCCTGTCTCTAGTGAGAAAGAAAGAAAGTGGACACCATGGAGGAAGGATCAACAATGTACACATTGGGCAACTGACTGAGCTTTATTAATAGAGCCCTTTCAGATGTGCGAAGAATGCTTTGTCTCCATAACATTGGCACGGATTTTATGGTGGTAATGATGGCGAAACTGTCAGTGTTCGCCATCATTACCACTCTGAAACTGACCGTAACTTCAGGATTTAGCACATGCGCAGATAAAATGCGGAAATCCTGAAGTTGCGGTCAGTCATTCCCAGCTCCGCTACAGGCTGCGCAGTGGAACTCCCCATAGCTGGCAATCAGTGAAATCACTTGAACTGATGAAAACTTCTCCTTTTCTGCTCTAATATCACTATTAGAAACCCCATAAAAAGTTAAGCCTTGTTCAGTGTAACTGGGTTTTTAACGGCATTCTGAGCAATAATTACTGCTGAGCAACCGTTCTGGCCCTGAAAAACTAATTTTATATTGATGGAATGTCAAATTTCTCCATTCTGATAAAAGTTACTAGATTTTTAAAATAATAAATATTTTATTTTTTAAAGTTTGTTTGCTATTTCAGCTTCTACCTTAACCCTATGTGTATGTCCCAATCTTTATTTCTCTCTCTGTAAAAATTTTAAAAAGTGAATTGGATAATCAGTGCTTTTTATTTCCTGGTTTGCTGACTGGTAATTCTTCAATGTGATTGGCTGTTTGGACAGCTTGGTGACATCACTGCTGCTCTATGCTGGGGATCCCCTTTTGACAGCGCTACATTCAATTTAATATCGAGAAAGCTAAAGTTTTCGCCACAGAGATCACGAGATCTTTGTGGGCAACTTTCTTAGAGGTCAGCCGCGATCGCCATCGCTTCGCCACTGACCGCAAATTCTAGGCCATTGTTTTTCATTCTCTCATTTCCAGTGCAGTGCATACAGGTAGAACAACTTGGGCGTTTTGTGCTAAAATCGAGAGATCCTTGACATTCCAGGTCATCTGAGAGGTTTTCCAACAATGATATAAGTTGAATTGTAGCCAGATGCTTTCCATTCATTTATATGAATTATTACATTGGCCAGTTGAATGCTTCTTTTCATTGGAGTGGGTTGCAATGGTTTGTGAGCTATAAAACTTAGAATCAGAATTTGTAACTTTGTGACATTATGCTGTAATAACAGATTTAACTTTTTTTAAGATCTTAAAAGCATGTTCTTTGATTGGGGGCTTAAAAAGGTTGATTGTTTTTTTAAAGCTGCCCAGAAGAAATGCTGCCTTTATAGTCACTTGAATTATTTTAGCGTTCAGTATAGAGTCGAACTTCGGAGCTAGGCCAAGAAATACAAATAATAGTCTGGTTTGGCACTGTACTCTGCATGCCATTGATTTTTCCTTCCCCAAATGAAAACAAAATATTTATCAATAACGATAGTAAACCTTGAAATTTACAATCCAGGATAGCTGAATGCTGCACTACTCAAAATGCAAAAAACTGTATTAGCTGGGGAATTCTTGCATTCTTTTCAGAAAATAATTCTGTCTGCATTCAAAACAAAATTGCACCGTTCCCCTCGATGGCTCAGTTGATGTATGCACTGAATACCTTGTCCAATACTGAGCCATACAGAGCCAGAAAGTACCAGGTTCAGTCTCTGGTCTCCACTACGCCAGCTAATCTCATCTGATCTGACATGGCAGATGGGGAATGTTATAATTGGTTAGAGAAATGGTGGGGTGGTGGGCGAAAACAGCCAGGCTGCCTGCTCCTAATCACTGTCCAGTGATGCCTTCTGGAAAATGACCATTTGGTGCTTTGGTGAGGATGGGATTGGTCTTGTCGGTCAGTCTGTTAAAACTTACTGTGAAACTACACTCTGGTATAATTGCTTTCTGGAGTTGAGGGGGAGAAAGTTGGCATTTACTGTATGAAGAATGACAGATTGGTTGAGCTGCTGGAGGGACTTTGATGCCCATTGAAATGTACCTTGCTATAAGTCACTTCCTTTAGAGAAGAAGAGGACAGCGTTGATGGGTTGGAGATGTGGGGAGCGGGGGGCTGGGGGACGGGGATGGATGCGGGGCAGTGGACATTAGTAGTTCTTGATCAGTCTTCATCTTAAAATGAGCTATAACCGGAATAATGAATGATTTGTAATAAGTTTGCCATCAGGAATTTTGAATGTACATTTGAATCTTAAAAATGCATGACAAGTCTTCTGTTTTTATGCTTGTGTCAGGGTTTCTATAAAGTACTGATGCAGTGCAGCCAATTTGTAATCTTAGTACCTCAGCCCATTTAATCATTTTTGTTTCAGCAATTCAATCTAAACAAAAAGCAACCAAAAACACTTAGTCGAAACATATTTTACACAAAACTGATTACACCTATAAAATGACCCGCTGACTCTAGATTAGATTTGGTGGAGAAGTGACTATATTTATTCTGCTGTGCGGATAATTAAAGGATGCTTTATGCTTGGGTGAAAAAAATTCTCTGCAGTGAAAGTTGGAATCGTTATACAGTGGGAGTGAATGGAAATTAGTCGAACCAATTGAAATTTTATACAATGGGAAGTGATTGAATCTATTGATAATGGAAGTGATAGAAAGGGCTTTGCTGCAGTGGTTGGGTCAGGAATGTAGAGTTGATGGTATATCGATCTTAACTGTGACAAACACATTTAGCCAGTTGCAAAGATAAAAGCAAAATTCTTGACATGGTGCAGTATCATCTTCCAAAGCAATGTGTTGGAATACTCAGATTGCCTTTGAAACTGTTGAAAAATATTGCGGTTATGCGTATTACAATGGATAGCTGAATGGAACCAAATTCAAGAATACCAGAGCAGTTACCTTTATCATAAGCTAATACAGCTTGCCCCGTGAAGCCTTTTTTTCACTTCGACTTGGCTCTTTCAGACAAGTGGACGATTTTTATTTCAAATCTGGTACATGCTTTGTTTTTTTTTGTTTGCTCTCCAGATTCCTCGGTCTGTGCATTCGTGGTATTGAAGAGAACAGCCGATCGAAACGAGAGAGACTGCTCCAAGAGAACGAGTGCATCGTCAAAATTAATGACAGTGATTTAACGGACAGAACGTTTGTTCAGTAAGTGTGGCCGTTCTTTTCTCAGCCCTCGCGACTGTACGTTATCCTTGTGAGCTCTCTCAAAGCTCCACTTTATTGAGCGGGACAAACTGTTGGGAGGGGCTTTTGAGCTGATGTAGAAACTGCCTAATGTGAGTTAGGCTGAAAACATTTTTATATTGTGTGTGAAGAGTGAGGAATTAGAAAATATACCCACAAAAATTGTTACTGTAATGGACTTCATCTTGCTTGATTGGCCATTTTTGACAGTCGACCTCAATTGATACTGGAAGGATCACAGAAATTCATAGAATTTACAGCATAGGAACAGGCCATTTGCCCCAACTGGTCTATGCCAGTGTTTATAATGTGAGCCTCTTCCCACTCTAATTGCCGCTTCCCACCCCGCCCCTGAATATCTTTCTTCCCTTCTCTCTCGTGTATGTCTCAAGCCACCCCTTAAATGCATCCACGCTGTCTTTTGTCATTTTTATTTCAACAAAACAGTTTCCTATACCAGCCGTCCCATCCTATGGACTTAGGATGCAGAACTGGGAGACCCACAATCTTTGTGTAGGATTCCAGGTACGTTTGAATATTAAGGAATGTTGTACTCCAAACCATCGTCAACACCTTCACCGAAGTGTACGAGAGCATGGGCCTTACACTAAACATCCGTAAGACAAAGGTCCTCTACCAACCTGCCCCCACCACACTGTACTGCCCCCCGATTATCAAAATCCACAACAAGGCCTTGGACAACGTGGACCACTTTTCATACCTCGGGAGCCTACTGTCAACAAGGGCAGATGTCGATGACGAAGTCCAACACCGCCTTCAGTGTGCCAGTGCAGCCTTTGGTCGCCTGAGGAAGAGAGTGTTTGAAGACCAGGACCTCAAACCCAGTACCAAGCTCATGGTCTACAGAGCAGTAGTGATGCCCGCCCTCCTGTATGCCTCAGAGATATGGACCATGTACAGCAGGCACCTCAAAGCACTGGAGAGGTACCACCAACGCTGCCTCCGCAAGATCCTGCAAATCCATTGGCAGGATAAGCACACCAACGTCAGTGTTCTCGCTCAGGCCAACATCCCAAGCATTGAAGCTTTGACCACACTCGATCAGTTCCGATGGACGGGTCACATCGTCCGCATGCCCGATACGAGAATGCCAAAACAAGCGCTCTACTCCGAGCTCCGACACGGCAAGAGAGCCCCAGGTGGGCAGAGGAAACACTTCAAGGAGACCCTCAAAGCCTCCTTGAAAAAGTGCAACATCCCCACTGACACCTGGGAATCCCTGGCCGAAGACCACACAAAGTGGAGGAGAGGCATCCGGGAAGGCGCCGAACACCTCGAGTCTCTTCGCCGGGAGCAAGCGGAAGCCAAGCGCAAGGAGCGCACGTCAACGCAAGCACCCCACCCACCCGCCCCTTCAACCACCGTCTGCCCCCCCTGTGACAGAGACTGTAGGTTCCGCATTGGACTCATCAGCCACCTGAGAACTCATTTTTAATGTGGAAGCAAGTCATCCTCGGTTCCGAGGGACTGCCTAAGAAGAAGAAGCAGCTATGTACTTATGTGAGCTAAGCAACAGGAGGAGGCCATTCAGCCTCTCGATACTGTTCCGCCATTCAATTAGATCATGCCAGATCTGTATCTTGACTCCAACCCGGCCAAATACCACCCAATCCGTCTACTCTCAATCATCAGCAAAGTCATGGAAGGTGTCATCGACAGTGCTATCAAGCGGCACTTACTCACCAATAACTTGCTCACTGGTGCCCAGTTTAGGTTCTGCCAAGACCACTCTGCTCTCGACCTCATTCCAGCCTTGGTCCAAACATGGACAAAGGAACTGAATTCCAGAGGTGAGGTGAGAGTGACTGCCCTTGACACCAAGGCAGCATTTGACCGAGTGTGGCATCAAGGAGCCCTAGTAAAACTGAAGTCAATGGGAATCGGGGAAAACTCTCCACTGGCTGGAGTCATACCGAGCACAAAGCAAGATGGTTGTGGTGGTTGGCGGTCAATCATCACAGCCCCAGGACATCGTGGCAGGAGTTCCTCAGGGCAGTGTCCTAGGCCCAACCATCTTCAGCTGCTTCATCAATGACCTTCCCTCCATCATAAGGTCAGAAGTGGGGATGTTCGCTGATGACTGCACAGTGTTCAGCGCCATTCACAACTCCTCAGATAATGAAGCAGTCCATGCCCACATGCAACAAGACCTTGACAACGTTCAGGCTTGGGCTGATAAGTGGCAGGCAACATTCGCGCCACAGAATTGCCAGGCAATGACTATCTCCAACAAGCGAGAGTCTAACCACCTCCCCTTGACATTCAACGGCATTACCATCGCCAAATCCCCCACCATCAACATCCTGGGGGTCACCATTGACCAGAAACTTAACTGGATCAGCCACATAAATACTGTGGCAACAAAAGCAGGTCAGAGGCTAGGTATTCTGCAGCAAGTGTCTCACCTCCTGACTCCCCAAAGCCTTTCCACCATCTACAAGGCACAAGTCAGAAGTGTGATGGAATACTCTCCACTTGCCTGGATGAGTGTAGCTCCAACAACACTCAAGAAGCTCGACACCATCCAGGACCAAGCAGCCCGCTTGATTGGCACCCCATCCACCACCTTAAACATTCACTCCCTCCACCACGTACCGTGGCTGCAGTGTGTACCATCTACAAGATGCTCTGCAGCAACTCGCCAAGGCTTCTTCAGCAGCACCTCCCAAACCCGCGACCTCTTCCACCTAGAAGGACTAGGGCAGCAGGCGCATGGGAACACCACCACCTCCAAGTTCCCCTCCAAGTCACACACCATCCTGACTTAGAAGTATATCGCCGATCCTTCATCGTCGCTGGGACAAAATCCTGGAAATCCCTACCTAACGGCACTGTGGGAGTACCTTCACCACATGGACTGCAGCGGTTCAAGAAGGCAGCTCACCACCACCTTCTCGAGGGCAATTCGGGATGGGCAATGAATGCTGGCCTTGCCAGCAATGCCCACATCCCACAAACGAATAAAAAAAATTTTTTTACCCGCCCTGGTTCCGTATCCCTTAATACCCTTACCTAACAAAGATCTATCAATCTTTGTTTTGAAATTTTCAATTGATCCCCCAGCCTCTACTGCTTTTTGGGGGAGAGAGTTCCAGATTGCCGCTACCCTTTGTGTGAAGAAGTGCTTCCAGACATCACCCCTGAACGGCCTAGCTCTCATTTTAAGGTTGTGCCCCCTTTTTCTGGACTCCCCCACCAGAGGAAATAGTTTCTCTGTATCTACCCTATGAACTCCTTTAATCATCTTAAACACCTAAATTAGAACACACCTTAATCTTCTATACTTAAGGGAATATAACCCTAGCCTGTGCAATCTGTCCTCATAATTTAACCCTTTTAGCCCCAGTATCATTCTGGTGAATCTCATTCTGTAAAACTGATCATAAGTTAGTCACAACTTATAAGAATAGTGAGTGAAAAATTTCAAATTAGAATACCACATTACTGTACTGCACTCACTCACTTGGGGTTTGTAGTGATGCAGCATTGCCTTGTGCTCAGCAGTCTCCAGCCAATGAATTTCAAGTTTCAGCTCTGCCATTGGTGGAGATCCCAAAGCAGAGGTGATGTGCTCCTCATCAGGAACGGAAGGAAAGCCAAATAGGGCAAACCACTGTAGTGAATGCTGCTCTTCTGCACCTCCTAGCAACTGGCTCATAGAGGTGATGAGGCCTGGGACCAGGTTATCGGGATGCCTTTTCTGTCTGGAGGGTGTGAGGGATGGGGAAGAGATCCAAGTCGAGGGACAAAACAAAACTACAAAAATGTAGGAAACCTTTTGTTGGAAACTCTGGTCTCTTTGATGTTGTTTGATTGTAAACTCCTTTTTTGAATTGCAGAGCGCAGGAGGTTTTTCGAAATGCAATGCAGTTTCCTGCCATCCAACTCCAAATAGTTCCAGGTTATAACAGGGAGCGGTATGAAAGGTCTGCAATTGGACCCCTCAATAACCACAATCACGAAGATGATTCAAAAACCAAGTTTCCACCTCCATTACGTTCGAAGCCAACCAGCAAGCCCACAGATTTGGTTTATCCCAGTAACTCAGAGAATAGTTCACCGTTGATTTCAGCACAGATTAGCAGCCCCAAACAGTTGAGGAGCAACAGCCACTCAATACTGCCAAAGAAAGCATCCTCACCAACATCCCTTGGGGGACTTGGGACCAAGAAACAAGGAAAAAAGATCAAAATCGATTTGAAAAAAGGTACTTTTAGTGTTGTGACCCAGAAGAAAATGAGGTACTTTTTGAAGTGTAGTCACTATTGTAATGTAGGAAACATGGCAGCCAAATTGCGCACAACAAGGTCCCACAAACAGAAATGTGATGATTTTAACCATATAATCTGTTTTAGTGATGTGGGTTGATGGATAAATATTGGCCCTGATCTTTTACGTCCATCTGAAAGGGCAGACAGGGCCTCGGTTTAACAACTCATCCGAAAGACAGCACCTCCGACAGTGCAGCACTCCCTCAGTGCTGCACTATGGGGAGAACTCCCCTTAACTTCGAAAACGTACCATGGGATCATTTACATTCACCTGAAAGGGCAGACGGGGCCTCGGTTTAACATTGCATCCAAAAGACACCACCTCCGCCAGTGCAGCACTCCCTCAGTCATGCACTGCAGTGTCAGTCTAGATTTTGTGCTCAAGTCTTTGGAGTGGGACTTGAACCCATAACCTTCCGACTCAGAGGCAAGAGTGCTACCCACTGAACCATGGCAAACATTGGGAGGAAGAATGATGTTTTGTTTGTTTTAATGTTGCTGCACAGTGTTCAGAGTCGTCCTAGCCCCACCACATTAAATGCTTTCAAGGGAGGTAGCTGTATACTTAACAGTGACTCCAATATTTCCTTTATTTCCTGTGTTTTTACTTAATATTTTTGGTCAGTGCCAAACTGCAAATGCACATTATAAACCTCCTCTTTCAATGATGTGAATTGAATCTACAGCAGAATTATTTTTTGCAGCAAGATGCAGTGAGTGGAGGATAGCTACATAATACAAATTGTGTGGGTAACATCAATCCCAGTCAGTTAGAGCACTGTGATCTCCAGGGTTGATTAACGGGGGAATTACCCAATCATCTCCATTCAGGCAGGGACTTGTGGTGTAACTATATGCAGCCTTAAAGAATAAAGCAGATCACCCATACCGTTGTTCATTATGAGGAGGGTACACTGTTTTATAGTAATAGGGGTATTCTTAACTAAGTGTGACAAGGAAAATGTTACAGAAAATAAACGTGACACAGGACATGCACTAAATGTGCAAGACTTTACACAGATGTAGTTACCAGACTTCTGATGCATTACTGGTGGATCTCCATAGCACTGCTAAGGTGAGTTGGAGAAGTGTTTGTTCCTGTCCAACTGTGACCGCTATGCCCTCAACCGATCACTGCCACCACCTTGACCTTTTGCATTGTCTATGCCACTGTTACACTGACACCCTCTCTCAGCCAAGGTTATATCTTCCTCACTCTTTGTCTCCCCTCTCTGCCCTTCGTCTTGTGATCTCCAACCACTCTCTGTTCTGTCACCCGCGCAACTGCTGTCTTCCCTCCATGTCCTCCTCCCTTTCTCCTGATTCCTGCTCTTGTCTCCCTGTCTGCCTGTTTCCTGTTTGGGACCCGTTTTTTGCTCTCACCTACCTCTGTTTTGGATCCAGTCTCTTCCTTTTCTCTCTTCATTTCTTCAAGATGAAACTTATATAAAAGAAAACCATTCACACATACACAAAAGTGTGTTTCATAGTACATAGCTGGGAAACGTGCTTCTCTTTTTTTCTAAGCAGGTGGGTGGAATAAGGCTAGGCCCCAGAGGCCAGAAATAGCAGCTGGGGCTGGGAACAGGAAGCTGTGGGGAACATGGGGAGGCCAAGCGACCAAAGAAAACTAGTGCGAGAGAAAGGGAGGTGAGCCAGATAGAGGAGACCATGTAGACTGGGGGACCGTAGGGCTTCCACTGAGTGGGGCCGGGTAGAGTAGATAGAAGAAGCGCAGAGATTGGGCCGGAAGGGACAATAAAGGGTGGGTGAGGCCGAGGGGGCGGTAGGGTGGTAAGAGATAGAGGGCAGCAGCAGCAATGGGATGAAGATGGAAGGGGCCATGGTGCCAGGAGAGTAATAGGTGGATGCAAGGGCAGCAGAGTAGTTTAAAACTGTGAAAATAAAAAGTCAAAAGGTTTTTTTTTAAATAAGGGAAAATTACCTACACAGGAGACAAATAAAAAGAAAATTGGCGGAAGGGTTGACTGCATTTTGCCATCACTGGTGGGAACACTAAAGGTGTGTTTAATGTTACTTATTAAATAGTTACTGTTAACTTCAGATGTTACTGCTACACTTCTGAGTAAGAAGGTTGTTGGTGCAAGTTCCACTACAGGACTTGAGCACGAAATCTAGGCTGACACTTTAGTACATTACTGAGGGGGTGCTGCACTGTCGGAGGTGCCGTCTGTCGGATAAGACGTTAAACCGAGGCCCCGTCTGCCCTCTTGGGTAGAGGTAAATGATCCCACAACACTATTTCTAAGAAGAGCAGGGGAGATATCCTCCGTGTCCTGGTTGATATTTATACCTAAACCAACAGCACTAAAAAAAACCCAGATTATCTGGTCATTAACAGATTGCTATTTGTGGAACCTTGCTGTGTGCAAATTGGTTGCCGCGTTGCCTACATTACAACAGTCACTACACTTCTAAAGTACTTCAAAGCTGTAAAGCACTTTGGACATCGTGAGGTTGTGAAAAGCGCTGTATAAATGCAATCTTTATTTCTTTGGGCATTACCTCTGGGCACTATGGAACATTATAAAGGTGACAGCAGGAAATGGGCATAACAAACAGGAATGCTCAGGATTTTTAATATGTTATGCAGATGAGTATATGTAAACGAGGAAAACCCTAGAGTCAAAGGCAGACGTACTGATATCCACTTTTATGACATTTAGAATTACGGATTTATTTTGTGTGGCAATTAAGATGAATAAACTTCCCCTTTAGAACAAAACTTCAGTGCAGTAGGCAATGAAGTGACTTATTTTTTCAGTTATTTTAATGCAAACGCTGGATAATATATGGGGAACGAACTGAAAACTGCTACTGAAACAAATGTTTTCTTTAAATGAACATTTCCCATTATCTAGGTGCCCATTAACTGGAGTGTACTGTGCATTGGAAATCAATTGGGGCCTGAGAAAATTTCCCCTTTGGAAATGAACATTCTCATTAACTGTTTTTCAGCTGTCACTTCACTCCAGAGCATGGAATCAGCATTTTATTTGTGTGCTGATACACGGGTATGGCAAAGATTGCTCATTATCTCGACTCTGTGTCATAATACATTTGTTAGCATAACATTTCAAAGCACCATGCCATTTCCTAATACTTTAACATATAATGCATGCATTATTCAACTTTTAATTCACCAAACTATACAGAGGTATGGTGTCTTGCCATTGACACCCCTTTCTAATGAGTATTGAGATTCCTTTCTAAGGAGATTATCAGGATGCTGCTTTTTTTTCCCCAAGGGTATATGTGGTTCTGCCATGAAAAACTCTTCTATGCAGATTGTATCCAATAATTAGTATCCTTTTTTTAAAAAGAATGGGGGACTCTCAATCGGGACTATTTCAAATTAGAATTATGAATTTTCAAGGCAAGTAAGAGGACAGTAAGCTACTATAGGATTGGTAGAGGCTCTGATTTACTAGTCAATGAGCACACACATCGACTCAACGCAGATCAGCATCCTCTTTGCTCTTGAATCCATTCAGTTACTAAATAGCTCAGTACCAGTTGTAGTACACGTACTGCTTTGTGAATGGTGAGCACAGAAAAGGTTGTTCTACCCATGTTCATTTTTTTCCCACTCAAATGCTGAACATCTGTCCGTTCTGTTCCTACTGATGTCTCAGCTGCAACTGGGACCTAAGCACATGTGGAATGACTGAGGAACACATGCCTTACCACAGTGCAGTGCACCCAATGTGCTGTGCCACCTAAATAGAATATAATTTGTGCATTAGAGGTTTTTAATAATCAATTATGATGTAACTCTTTAAAATAATATCATTCTCGGGATGTGGGTGTTGCTGGCAAGGCTGGCATTTATGCCCATCCCTAGTTGCCCTCGAGAAGGTGGTGGTGGGCTTTCTTCATGAACTGCTACAGTCTGTGTGGTGAAGGTGCTTCCACAGAGCTGTTGGGGAGGGAGTTCAAGGATTTTGACACCGCAACAATGAAGGAGTCGGCAATATGTTTCCAAGTTGGGATGGCGTGTAACTTGGAGAGGAACTCTGAGGTGATGGATGTTCCCATGTGGCTGCTGCCCATGTCCTTCTAGGTGGTGGAGGTCGCGGGTTTGGGAGGTGCTGTCGAAGAATCCTTGGCGAGTTGCTGTGGTGCATCTTGTGGATAGTACACACTGCAGCCACGGCTTTATTTACAGCTCCATGATGCAGAAACAATACGCACTGGTTTCTCTTTGCCATGCCTCTCAACATACCCTCTGTTAACAGCAACAACAACAGCAGCAACAACATTTGTACAGCGCCTTTAACATAGTAAAATGTCCCAAGGCGCTTCACAGGAGTGTCATCAAACAAAATTTTACACCGAGCCACATAAGATATTATGCAGATGACAGGTAGGTTTTAAGGAGCATCTTAAAGGAGAAAAGAGAGGCGGGGTGGTTTTGGGAGGAAATTCCAAAGCTTAGAGCCCAGGCAGCTGAAGGCACGGCTGCCAGTGGTGGAGTGATTAAAATCGGGGATGCGCAAAAGAGGCCAGAATTGGAGGAGCACAGAGATCTCGGAAGGTTGTCGGGTTGGAGGAGGTTACAGAGATGGATAGGGGCGAGGCCCTGGAGAGATTTGAAAACAAGGATGAAAATTGTAAAATCGAGGCGTTGCTTAACCGGGAACTAATTTAGGTCAGAGAATACAGGGGTGATGGGTGAATAGGACTTGGTGTGAGTTAGGATACAGGCAGCAGAGTTTTGGATGAGGTTACGTTTATGGAGGATGTTATTGTCTATTACATGGTATATTATGCATTATGTCTGGCTGCATGCTTTTAAATTAAAAACTTTAACCTGCTTTCTTTACGATATACTTGTGTGGTTGTAAAACTGATCTATTGAGAAGCTCTAGTGTATCTGTATTTTACTACACAATAGTAACGATGGGCTTTCAATGGATTCTACATTTATAGAGAAGTGTTAATGCTTGTTCTGTTCATGAAATAGTTTTAACCAGCAACTTTCCCTTAATTTCTTCCTATGTCCAGGTTCAGAAGGTCTTGGTTTCACAGTAGTCACTAGAGAGTCATCTGTACATGGATCTGGTCCCATTCTGGTCAAAAATATTCTACAGAGAGGGGCTGCAGTAAAAGATGGTAGACTGCAGTCTGGAGACAGAATCCTGGAGGTAAAGAATGCTTCTGTTTCTACACGATGAAAGCAAGATCTAGACAACAGAATCTGTGTTTCTCTAACCAGCTACACAGATTTATTGATTTGTCATTTCTTAATGCAGAATTTATGACGACCCAGAATCATTTGACATGACATGCCTGTCATTTTATGTTGTACTTTAGCAATATTAAACTCTGTCGCCCATTTTTGTGCTAGATTTTCACACGCAAATGCTGCTAGTTGTTTCTAGTATAGTATTTTGCAGATGATGCAAGTTCTGTTACATTTTTTAACCCTTCACTTCTTTAGGTATCCCTGCACTGTATGTCGTTCCCACTTGAGAGAGCATATAAGTGACCTGTTCTTAGGCTGTTGGCATGATGTACATGGTTGCTTTCCCTTCCCCTGTGGGGAATCAGATGCTCAAACCTCTGCTCATGACCAGCTAGGGTTGCCACCCCTCCAGATTAATTACTGGAGAAAAATCATAGGAGCAATAAAAAAACATGTTTTTTTTTCTATTTTCCAATTTCTTTGAGCACTTTTGTTTATTAGTTATAAAAATATTGGAGCTGGAGGGTGGGGGGGAGAGGCTATTTGGCTGACAGTCAAGAGTCATCCAATCAGATACTGAAGAGTCTTCACTTTCCAATTGGCTGGGAAGGCGTTGCGCCGTGAGGATGGATGTCGAATGACCCGTAGTGGGAGCGGGACGGTTGGAGGCAAGAGATCATGGGATGTAACCGCCCGGAATATGTCTAACCAGTGTTGGCAACCCCAATACCAGCTCAATTTGTTTCATTATGATTGTGGTTAACGCCTATGTGCTACCATGCTAACGGACCACGCTAGTTGAATCTCTTTCTGTCCCCCTTGCTCCTAGATTTATATAATTTGACTTCCATCT
This sequence comes from Squalus acanthias, assembly GCA_030390025.1. Taxonomy (NCBI): domain Eukaryota; kingdom Metazoa; phylum Chordata; class Chondrichthyes; order Squaliformes; family Squalidae; genus Squalus; species Squalus acanthias. The sequence goes on along the minus strand of CM059427.1, from coordinate 105,672,443 downwards.
CTGACTGAATTCGTATTTTTGTTACCCATTTTGGTGGAACTAGGCCTAGTTGAGATGATTTTAGACCGTTCAGGAGTGACACTTCAATTACAACTGGAAAGAAAGAACTTGCATTTGCCCCTTCTCCCTTTCACTCCCCTTCTCCCTGTCAGCTGTGGCTCAGTTGGTAGCACTCTCGCCTCTGAGTCAGAAGGTTGTGTGTTCAAATCCCACTCCGGGGACTTGAGAACATAAATCTCGGCTGACACTCCAGTGCAATGCTGAGGGAGTGCTGCACTGCCGGAGGTGCCGTCTTTCGGATGAGGCATTAAACTGAGGTCCCGTCTGCTCTCTCAGGTGAACGTAAAATATCCCATGGCACTGTTTTGAAGAAGAGCAGGGGAGTTATCCCCCGGAGTCCTGGCCAATATTTATCCATCAATCAACATAACAAAAACAGATTATCTGGCCGTTATCACATTGCTGTGTGTGGGAGCTTGCTGTGTGCAAATTGGCTGCAGTGTTTCCTACATTACAACAGTGACTCCACTTCAAATAGTACTGCATTGGCTGTAAAGCACTATATAAATGCACCTTTCTTTCTTTTCTTTCTTTCCTTCTTTCTGTCCTTTCCTTCTTTCTGTCCTTTCTTTCTTTGTCCTTTCTGTTCTTTCTTTCTGCCTTTCTTTCTTTCTGTCCCTTTCTGTCCTTTCTTTCTTTCTTTCTTTCTTTCTTTCTTTCTTTCTTTCTTTCTTTCTTTCTTTCTGCCTTTCTTTCTTTCTTTCTTTCTGTCCTTTCTTTCTGTCCTTTCTTTCTGTTCTTTCTTTCTTTCTTTCTTTCTTTCTTTCTGTCCTTTCTTTCTGTTCTTTCTGTTCTTTCTTTCTTTCTTTCTTTCTTTCTTTCTTTCTTTCTTTCTTTCTTTCTTTCTTTCTTTCTTTCTTTCTGTCCTTTCTTTCTTTCTTTCTTTCTTTCTTTCTTTCTTTCTTTCTTTCTTTCTTTCTTTCTTTCTTTCTTTCTTTCTTTCTTTCTTTCTTTCTTTCTTTCTTTCTTTCTTTCTTTCTGTTCTTTCTTTCTTTCTTTCTTTCTTTCTTTCTTTCTTTCTTTCTTTCTGTCCTTTCTGTTCTTTCTTTCTGTTCTTTCTTTCTGTTCTTTCTTTCTTTCTTTCTTTCTTTCTTTCTTTCTGTCCTTTCTTTCTTTCTGTCCTTTCTTTCTGTCCTTTCTTTCTTTCTGTTCTTTCTGTTCTTTCTTTCTTTCTTGCTTCGACCCTTCCTTCCTTCCACCCTTCCTTCCTTCCATCCTTCCGACCCTTCCTTCCTTCCTTCCTTCCTTCCGACCCTTCCTTCCTTCCTTCCGACCCTTCCTCCCTTCCGACCCTCCCGACCCTTCCTTCCTTCCGACCCTTCCTTTCCTTTCCCTTCCTTCCTTCCTTCCTTCCTTCCTCCCTCCCTCCCTCCCTCCCTCCTTCCCTCCCTCCCTCCCTCCCTCCCTCCTTCCCTCCCTCCCTCCCTCCCTCCCTCCCTCCCTCCTTCCCGCCTGCCCGCCCGCCCGCCCCGCCATTCAATAGGATCATGGCTGATCCGAACCTAGACTCACGTCCACTTCCCTGCCCGCTCCCCATGACCCTTAATTCCCTTATCAGGTAGGAAACTGTCTATCTCCGTTTTAAATTTATTTAATGTCGCAGCTTCCACAGCTCTCTGAGGTAGCAAATTCCATACATTTACTACCCTCTGAGTGAAGAAGTTTCTCCTCATCTCAGTTTTGAAACGGCAGCCCCTTATTCTAAGATTATGCCCCCTAGTTCTAGTCTCACCCATCAGTGGAAACATCCTCCCCGCATCCACCCGATCAAGCCCTCTCACAATCTTATATGTTTCGATAAGATCGCCTCTCATTTTTCTGTATTCCAATGAGTAGAGGCCCAACCTACTCAACCTTTCCTCATAAGTCAACCCCCTCATCTCCGGAATCAACCGAGTGAACCTTCTCTGAACTGCCTCTAGAGCAAGTATATCTTAAATATGGAAACCAAAACTGTACGCAGTATTCCAGGTGTGGCCTCACCAGTACCCTGTATAGCTGAAGCAAGACTTCCCTGCTTTTATACTCCATCCCCCTTGCAATAAAAGCCAAGATTCCATTGGCCTTCCTGATCACCTGCTGTACCTGCATACTAACCTTCTGTGTTTCATGCACCAGGACCCCCAGATCCCTTTGTACTGTAGCACTTTGCAGTTTCTTTCCATTTAGATCATGACTTGCTCTTTGATTTTTTCTGCCAAAGTGCATAACCTCACACTTTACAACATTATATTCCATCTGCCAAATTTCTGCCCACTCACTTAGCCTGCCTATGTCCTTTTGCAGGTTTTTTATGTCCTCCTCACTCACTGCTTTCCCTCCCATCTTTGTATCGTCTGCAAACTTGGATACGTTGCACTTGGTCCCCTCCTCCAAATCGTTAATATAGATTGTAAAGAGTTGGGGTCCCAGCACTGACCCCTGCGGAACACCACTAGTTACTGATTGCCAACCCGAGAATGAACCATTTATCCCAACTCTCTGTTTTCTGTTAGATAGCCAATCTTCCACCCATGCCAGTATATTACCCCCAATCCCGTGATTTTTTATCTTGTGCAGTAATCTTTTGTGTGGTACCTTGTCAAATGCCTTTTGGAAGTCCAAATACACTGATTCCCCTTTATCCACCTTGTTTGTTACGTCCTCAAAGAATTCGAGCAAATTTGTCAAGCATGATTTCCCCTTCATAAAACCATGCTGACTCTGTCCGATTAAGTTATGCTTATCCAAATGTCCTGTTACTGCTTCCTTAATAATGGACTCCAACATTTTACCAACCACAGATGTTAGGCTAACTGGTCTATAGTTTCCAGCCTTTTGTCTACCTCCCTTTTTAAATAAGGGTGTTACATTAGCAGTTTTCCAATCTGCTGGGACCTTTCCTGAAATTGAGAGGTCGCACAACACCAGGTTATAGTCCAACAGTTTTATTTGAAATCACAAGCTTTCGGAGCTATCACTCCTTCCTCAGGTGAAGTAAATTGGATACAGAATCGCCAGAGCATATATAGATGGAAAAAAAAAGCATGTGTACTTTACAATTGCAGACCAATAAATTAAATCATCCTGACTATCTGCCGAGGTGTGATAAAGTTAATTAAGTCAGCCAGGAAGGTACCACATCAAAAGACATAGCAAGATACAACTGAGACAATGAGGTGTAGTCGCAGGGGTTCCAACGTGTCAAAAGCTGCCGTCTGTATGTAAAACGAAAAGCTTTAAAAAAAATTTACTTTTTTACTGGGAAAATTTTTACTTTTTTACTGGGAATCACATCTGTGAACAAGCTAACGACGACTCGAGTCCGACACACGACAACGCAAAATCATCGAGCAGAAACTGATAGCCAAGTTCCGAACTCATGAAGACGGTCTCAATCGGGATCTTGGGTTTATGTCACGATACATGACGTGATCCGGACTCGAGTCGTCGTTAGCTTGTTCACAGATGTGATTCCCAGTAAAAAAGTAAAAATTTTCCCAGTAAAAAAGTAAATTTTTTTTAAAGCTTTTCGTTTTACATACAGACGGCAGCTTTTGACACGTTGGAACCCCTGCGACTACACCTCATTGTCTCAGTTGTATCTTGCTATGTCTTTTGATGTGGTACCTTCCTGGCTGACTTAATTAACTTTATCACACCTCGGCAGATAGTCAGGATGATTTAATTTATTGGTCTGCAATTGTAAAGTACACATGCTTTTTTTTTCCATCTATATATGCTCTGGCGATTCTGTATCCAATTTACTTCACCTGAGGAAGGAGTGATAGCTCCGAAAGCTTGTGATTTCAAATAAAACTGTTGGACTATAACCTGGTGTTGTGCGACCTCTCAATTTTGTCCACCCCAGTCCAACACCGGCATCTCCGCATCATGACCTTTCCTGAATCCAGGGAGTTTTGGAAAATTACCACCAATGCATCCGCAATCCCTACCGCAACTTCTCTCAAGACCCTAGGATGTAAGCCATCAGGTCCAGGGGATTTATCCGCCTTAAGTCCCATTATCTTACCGAGTACCATCTCCTTAGTGATTTTAATCGTGTTTAGCTCCTCCCCCCCCTATAGCCCCTTGTTTGTCCAGTGTTGGGATATTTTTAGTGTCCTCTACTGTAAAGACTGATACAAATATTTGTTCAGCGTATTTGCCATCTTCATGTTCCCCACTACTAATTTCCCGGTCTCGTCCTCTAAGGGACCAACATTCACTTTAGCCACCCTTTTTCTTTTTATATAACTGTAGAAACTCTTGCTATCTGTTTTTATATTTTTTGCTAGTTTACTTTCATAATCTATCTTCCCTTTCTTAATTAATCTTTTAGTTATTCTTTGCTGGTTTTTAAATGCTTCCCAATCTTCTATCCTCCCACTAGATTTGGCTACTTTATACGCCCTTGTTTTTAGTCGGATACTATCCTTTATTACTTTACTTAGCCACGGATGGCTGTCTTTTCTTTTACGCCCCTTTTTCCTCAGTGGAATATATTTTTCTTGAAAGTTGTGAAATACCTCCTTGAATGTACACCACTGCTCCTGTACCGTCTTACACCTTAATTTATTTTCCCAGTCCACTTTAGTCAACTCTGCTCTCATACCTTCATAGTCTCCTTTATTTAGGCTTAGTACGCTGGTTTGAGATCCAACTCTCTCACCCTCCAACTGAATTTGGAATTCAACCATGTTATGGTCACTCATTCCAAGGGGATCCTTTACTAGGACATTTTTTATTAATCCTGTCTCATTACACAGGACCAGATCTAAGATTGCCTGCCCCCTGGTTGGTTCAGTAACATACTGCTCAAGGAACCCGTCCCTAATGCACTCTATGAACTCTTCCTCAAGGCTGCCCTGCCCAATTTGATTTGTCCAGTCAATTCTTTCCGTCCGTCCTTTCTTTCCGTCCGTCCTTTCTTTCCGTCCGTCCTTTCTTTCCGTCCGTCCTTTCTTTCCGTCCGTCCTTTCTTTCCGTCCGTCCTTTCTTTCCGTCCGTCCTTTCTTTCCGTCCTTTCTCTCTCTTTCTTTCTCTCTCTTTCTTTCTCTTTCTCTCTTTCTTTCTCTTTCTTTCCCTCCCCCCACCCCCCTCTCATGCTCCCCAGTCTCTCACGGCTAGCAGCAAAGCCTGAGAGATCCATGTCCCACTTTACTGGAGGGTTGGTAGTGAGAAAGGATGTCTTTTTCTTTAATGTGTGCATACAAGGCTTTGCCAAATACCGTGTCTGAATCTGCATTCTCATCTTTAAGTTAAACACGAACAGTTCATCCAGCAGCTGAATCTATAGTGGCCCATTACTTTTTGTGATAACTTCATGTTTCCTCCTGTGATGAGTGTAATCATTATAAGTATAATGAATCTTATTTCCTGTTGCACATGAGTGCATAGCTTTAAACTGACCCTAATTCAATGCTAACTGACAGTCTCATTCAATGAGGTTATAAGGGTGATTGGTGTGGGAAGTGGAAATGTACCAAACGTTTAGCCATCCATCACCAATTCTGGGTGGATCACATGAAGGATACTTAGGGTCATATCCTCCTCCTGCCAAAACTGCTCACTACTCCCTGATCATCCTGGAGAGCAAAGATAATCCCTAGTTTCTGTTCTCCACTATCAACTGTCTCCTTAAATGCCTCTCCCTGCCCTCTCCACTTCCAACGAGTGCCAGAAGCTCATGGACTTCGTTATCGCAAAGATTGAGACTATCTGTTCAGCTGCCTCTGCAACTTTATCCCCCATGCTACTTCCTGGCTCAGCCAATTTCACCCATATCTTCCCGATGCCGTCCAAGCTTGCCTTGTCCGTGAGAACCATCTCCTGCTCCCTTCACCCCATTCCCACTAAACGGCTGACTGCCCAACTTCCCTTCTTGGTTCCCGTGCTGTTGTAAATTGTTGCCTCTCCTCGAATACTCTTGCTTTCTAAACCACTGTCATTAGCCCCTTCCTTAGAAAAAACATCAATAATTCCTTGCAAATACCTCCAACCTCCCATTCCTCTCAAGTCCTTGAACTCGTCTCCTCCCAAATCGATACCTAAATTTCCCGCAACTCCTTGTTTGAATCTCTACAATCAGGTTTCCGTCCTTCACAGCAGCGAATCGGCCCTAATCAATGACATCCTATGTGACTGTGACAAACTTTCTCCTCATCCTTCTTGATCTCTTTGCACCCTTTGACACGATCGATCATACCATTCTCCACCAATCTCTTTTCTCTATTGTTGACCTCAGTGTGATTGCTCTCACTTTGGTTCCAGTCTGATTGTAACCAGAGCAATCCAATGGCTTCTCTTCCTGCCTCCATATTCCTCCAGAGTCTGCTAAGGATCTGACCTTGGGCCGCTCCATATGCACACTGATAACAGCCCGTTCTACCTCTCAACGCCTGCACTGCCTTAGTGTTGTCAGGCTGCTTGTCCAATATCCAGTTTTGGATGAGCCACAATTTCCTTCAGTGAAACATTAGGAAGACCAAAGCCATTGTTTTTGATTCTGCTACAAACTCCTTATCCTTGCACTCAATTCCATCCTCTTAACTGGCCACTGTTTCAGGCTGAACCAGATTGTGTGCAAGTCTGGTGTTCTATTTGATCCCAAGCTGAGTTTCAGACCCCATATACTTTTCATCACAAAGACTGCCTACTTCCACCTCCATAACATAGCCCATCTCCCATTGAAATCCTCATCCTTGCCTTTATCACCTCAATACTTGACTCTTCTAATTCTCTCCAGGCTGGCCACCTATTCGCCAACCTCTGTAAACTTGAGCTCATCCAAAACTCTACTGCCCATATCCTATCCTGCTACAAGTCCTGCTTACCCATTGCCCCTGTTGTTGCTGACGTACATTGGCTCCTGGCCCGCCAGTGTCTTCAATTTAAAATTCTCATCTTCATGTTTAAATCCCTTCCTAGCTCTGTAACCTCTTCTAGCCCTACAACGCCCCTGCCCCCAAACACTCTGTTGCCCTGACACTGGCCTTTTGTGCACTCCCCACTCCCTTTGTCCCACCATTGGTGGTCATGCCTTCAGCTATCTAGACCCCTCATTCTGGAATTCCGCCCTAAAACCCTGCCGTCTCTCCCCTTCCCCAATCTCTCTACCTTTAAGATCCTCCCTAAAACCCATCTTTTTGTTGCTCCCTCCTAATACCACCTTTTATGCCTTGGTACTCATTTCTGTCTGATTACACCTCTGTGGGACGCTTTGGGACTATGTAAATGCACGTTGTTGTTGGGGGTAGTTCCCACTCCTAATTGCTATCCTGTTAGATGTTTTGAGGAGACTATAATGGAAGTCATTGGATAGGGGGAAGGGGACTAGAAGCAAGTGTGTGATATGGGTGATGTACAAACTGGACGAAAGGAACATATTCCAAGTTCGGACTATTCAAATCACACAACTGCCCTTCCTCTTCCTGCCAGCCAAACTCTTCACCTCCTCAATGCCCCCCCCTTCCCCACCCCCCACCCCCCCACAACAATGCTCCCTCCTGCACTAGCCCTTATCCCAGTCATCAACTAGTTTCTCTCCTATCTCCCCTGCTGTCCTCTCAACACATTTTGGCCGTGTCTCCTGCTCCCTTGACTCCATTTCCACTAAATTGCCGACCACCCAACTTCACTTCTGGCTCCCCCATGCTAGCGGTCATTGTAAATGGTTCCCACTCTTCAGCCACTGTCATCCTCCCTTTTAAAACCACCATCATCACCCCTCCTCCCAAAAAACAATCCTTGCAAGCTACTGTCCCATCTCCAATCTCCTTTCTCCAATAACCTTGAACATGTTGCCACCTCTCAAATCTGTGCTCATCATTCCTGCAACTGTTTGAATCTCTCCGATCAGGTTTCCTAACCCACACCAAGTCCCACTCGCCCATCACCTCAGGCCTTGCTGATCTACATTGGCTCCCAGACCCCAGTGCCTCCAATGTAAAATTCTCTTCCTCACGTTTAAAATCCTTCATGGCCTTGCCCCTCCTCCAGCGCTACCCCCACCACACTCACCCCACATTCACCACCCCCCCCACCCCCCCCCAACCTGCCTTAGTGTCAGCCGTGGCTCAGTGGGTAGCATCCTCGCCTCTGAATCAGAAGGTTGTGGGTTCAAGTCCCACTCCAGAGACTTGAGCACAAAAATCTAGGCTAACACTCCAGTGCAGTACTGAGGGAGTGCTGCACTGTCTGAGGTGCCGTCTTTCAGATTAGACGTTAAACCGAGGCCCCGTCTGCTCTCTCAGGTGGGTGTTAAAGATCCCATGGCACTATTTGAAGAAGAGCAGGGGAGTTCTCCCCGGCATCCTGGCCAATAGTTATCCCTCAATCAACATCACTAAAACAGATTATCTGGTCGTTATCACATTGCTTTTTGTGGGACCTTGCTGTGTGCAAATTGGCTCCCGTGTTTCCTACATTACAACAGTGACATGAGAAAACAATCTAATTCCCCAGACTTCACCTTGATGAGTCCGTAATTCGTTTGGAACTTGTGCAGGAGGGTTTTTAAATGTTATGTATTACAGCAAGAGGGAGGCGTTCTCCGTGGAGTTCAGTCTCTAGGAAGTCTGGCTATTGGGCATGCTGCTGATCCCCATTTCCAGCCAGCAGCCAGGGACTATCTAAAGACACGTACTTCCGCATCCTAAAGCATGCTGCTCAGTTTTTTCACCTTGGAAAGATGAAAGCCTGAGTGAAATTTGCTGGGATTGTACCTTAAAATCTTTTGGCTTCCAGTCCATTGCTCAACCAACTGAGCTACCCAACTGACCTTACAAGTCGACTCTGAACGCCAATGAGGAATAGCATCACAATTTTAGGGAATGGATGTCCTTACTTATAAATTTTTAGTAATTCTTTAAGATAATAGGGTCCAAAGGCATTTATTGGCTTTCATAGGAACTAAGGATACAATGATTACCAATAATCATTTACCAATAATCACACACATATAATGATTATTATTAATAATAATCACACATACTGGGGGGGGGAGGGGGTGGTCACACAAACGGTACAAGGTGCCGGAGAATTCACTGCGTATCATTATCGAGCTGGATCATTCTCGTGGCCAAGCCTGGTCGAATTCTGAAGTATCTATTCTAACACTTTTTATACCTTTCTTGCGCTTTGGCTACGTGAGAATCCACATGTTTCAAATTTTACCTCATCCAATTAGCTGGACTTCAGTTTTAACAAGAATAACACCCTAAGCTCCTGAGCTTTATAAATTAAGGCATAGAGTACAAAAGTTATGCTAAACCAATGTAAAACACTTGTTCAGCCCCAGCTAGAGTACTTTGTCCAATTCTGGGCAACACACTTGGGAAGCACGTGAAGGCTTTGGAGAAAGTACAGAAGTGATTTACTAGAATGTTTCCAAGGATGAGTGATTACAGTTACGTGGCTGGACTGGAGAAGCTGGGGTTGTTCTCCTTAGAACAGAGAAGGCTAAGAGGAGATTTGATAGAGTATTTGTTTATAATCATGAAGGGGTTAGATAAAGTAAATAAAGTGGAACTGTTTCCAATGGCTGAAGGGTCGATAACCAGAGGGCACAGATTTAAGGTGATTGACAAAAGAACCAGAGGCGACATGAGGAAAAACCTTTTTTACCCAACGAGTGGTTAGGATTTGGAATGCACTGCCTGGTGGGGTGGTGGATACAGATTCAATAGTAGGTTTCAAAAGGGAATTGGATAAATACTTGAAGGAGAAAAAATTGCAGGGATATGAGGAAAGGGCAGGGAAGTGGGACTAACTGGATTGCTCATCGAAAGAGCCGGCGCAGACTCGATGGGCCGAATGGCCTCCTTCTATGCTGTATTATTCTATGATTCTATAATTCTCAGCCTTAACCTTGACTGAACTGTCAATCAAGTTATTCAACTGGAGACAGTTAGAGACCCAATAATTAAGCATTCGGCTACAGTCAAGTGATAGCTAATCAGCTAAATCTCTGGTAAACAAAACGGACTTTTCCAGCCTTCTAACAGAAACTCACTAAGCAGGCAAAAGCTAGAAATGAAAGGAATTAATATAAAATAATTCAATATTAACCTATTTCTCAGAACAGCAACAACTTGCGTTTACCTATGCCTTTAATGGAAAACAAATTTGCAAGGTACTTTACAGGGGACAAGGAGAGAAACTAAAAAGGAATCAAGAAGCAGACACCAAGCCAAGGTAGGAGAGCTAGGAGAGGTGACTGGAAGTTTGGTCGAAAGGATGGGTTTTGAGAAGGTTTTCAAAGATCGAGAGGAGTAGCGAGGAGGAAGGATTTAGAGAGGGAGTTCCATAGAATGTAGGGCCGAGGTGGCTGATGGTTTCTCCACCAATTCTGGGTCGAAAAGGGGGAGGGGCACAAAAGGCTGGAGACTGAGGATTAAAGGGTGCAAGAGGGGATACAAGGCATGGGGAGGTTGCAGAGATAGGTATGGATGAGGGTGTGGAAGGATTTGAAGTTGAGGATGAGTATTTTAAGTTGAATGCTTTGGAGGACAAGGAACCAGTGAAGCTGGTTTATGGGCTTAGTGCGGCACAGGGTGCAGGTGACTTGAGTTTTGAACAAGTATTTTCTAGAGGGATAGAATTGAAAAGCAAAGAAGTTATGTTAACCTTGTATAGAATCTTGGTTAGACCACACTTGGAGTACTGTGCACATTTCTGGCCTCTTTAATATAAAAGGGATATATATAGAGGCATTGGAGAAGGTGCAAAAAAGATTCACAAGGATGATACCAGAACTGAGGTTATAACTATCAGAAAAGATTGAACAGTCTGGGGCTTTTTTTTCTAGAAAAGAGAAGGCTGAGGGGTGACCTGATAGTGATTTTTAAGCTAATGAATGGATTTAATAGGGTAGATGTGGAGAAAATGTTTCTATTTGTGGGAGGAGATCAAAACTAGGGGCCATAAATATAAGATAGTCACTAATAATTCCAATAGGGAATTCAGGAGAAACTTCTTTACCCAAAGACTGGTAGGAATGTGGATCATGCAATCACAAGCAACAGGGGGAATTAAATGCGTGGGGTTACGGGGGTAGGGTGGGATGTGAGTACTGTGCGGATTGGGGCAGGGACAGGGTGCTGGATTTGGATGATCAGCCATGATCGTATTGAATGGCGGAGCAGGCTCGACGGGCCGAATGGCCTACTCCTGCTCCTAGATTCTATGTTTCTATGTTTCTATGTTGTGATGAATAGCATAGATGCATTTATGGAAAACTAGATAAGAACCTGAGGGAGAAAGGAATGGAAGGGTATGTGGCAGGGTGAGATAAAGAGGGGTGGGAGGAGGCTCATGTGGCATATAATCACTGGCATAGACCAGTTGGCCCGAATGGCCTGTTTCTGTGCTGTAGACTCAATGTAAGTTGGAGTTTATGGAGATTGACAAGTAGGACATTGGAGAAGTTAAGTCTGGATGTGACCTGAGCGTTTAACGGGTGGTGAGGGTGAGTTAGGGACAGAAGTAGGTGAGGGTTTCGCACAGTGTGAGACCCTGGCAGTGTCTACATAAACTCGTTTATGGCTCCTTTCATGGTGTCTAAGGATTTGGGGTAAAAACCTCCATGAAGTACAGTTTCTCTCGCTTCTCTACCATTTCCGTCCGTTATCCTTTGTAAAGTGCATTATCTCTGACAGCTGGAATGCATCAAGATTCCCACCATGAAACAGTATAACGGAGAAAGGGAGCTGAATTAACAGTAGCAGATATAGTTATTAACCCGTCTTGGTTCAGTGTGTAATTATAACTGTCTTGATGTTTTGGTTTCCTTTTTACCACTGGACTCTGTAGCTTCTCCATGCCATTTCTTCTCTCCCTTCCACGCCCCCAGCTTCTCTATTGGGACAGTAAGCTGTAAGGAGAACACAGAGTCTGCAAAGGGATATAGATAGACTAAGTGAGTGGGCAGTAAGGTGGCAGATGGAGTATAATGTAGGGAAATGTGAGGTTATTCACTTTGGTAGGAAGAATAGAAAAACAGAATATTTTTTAAATGGTGAGAAACTTTCAAATGTTGGTGTTCAGAGAGATTTGGGTGTCCTCGTGCAAGAAACACAGAAAGCTAGCACGCAGGTACAGCAAGCAATCAGGAAGGCAAATGGTATGTTGGCCTTTATTGCAAGGGGGTTGGAGTATAAGAGTAAGGAAGTCTTGCTACAATTGTATAGGGCCTTGGTGAGACCACACCTGGAGTACTGTGCACAGTTTTGGTCTCCTTATCTAAGGAAGGGTATACTTGCCTTGGAGGCGGTGCAACGAAGGTTCACTAGATTGATTCCTGGGATGAGAGGGCTGTCCTATGATGAGAGATTGTGTAGAATGGGCCTATACTCACTGGAGTTTAGAAGAATGAGAGGTGATCTCATTGAAACATACAAGATTCTGAAGGGGATTGACAGGGTAGATGCTGAGAGGTTCTTTCCCCTGGCTGGAGTGTCTAGAACTAGGGGACATAGTCTCAGGATAAGGGGTAGGCCATTTAAGACTGAGATGAGGAGGAATTTCTTCACTTAGAGGGTTGTGAATCTTTGGAATTCTCTGCCTCAGAGGGCTGTGAATGCTGAGTCTTTGAGTATATTCAAGGCTGAGATAGATAGATTTTTGGACTCTAGCGGAATCAAGGGATATGGAGATCGGGCGGGAAAGTGGAGTTGAGGTCGATGATCAGCCATGATCTTATTGAATGTCGGAGCAGGCTCCAGGGGCCGTATGGCCTACTCCTGCTTTTACTTCTTATGTTCTATCCCCCCTCCTCATCCATAAAAATGATCGCTACTCACTGTTTGAATGAAATGTACTCTAAACCATAGAAATAAAAAGGGATAGTAAAATTAATTCATTTTTTAGAACGCTTTTGATATTTTTTAAAGGAGGAGTGCTGTTGGTGAAACTCTCCTTTTAGTGTCACGTTACGCCAACCCCCAAAACTCTCATCTGGGCTCAGAACGTGGAGCTAATGGTTTCTTTAGCTTTCTTGCTGACGCTCTGTGCATCTTAATCCCTGCTATGTTTCATAAAACCACCTATAAGAAGTGTTTTTTTTAAAAAGCATTCTGATATGGTGATGGGCATGCTCCATTTTTTTGAATTGTATATTATTTTCTGTGTGACACTACTGGAGGGTCAGTTGCACGCTCAGGTGGTGTGTCTGACTGCCAGTTGATCAATACAAATCTGTGAAACCAGCCACGGGATGAGAACAACTCGGGAAAAGGCCTCGTGTTCTCTTTGATCAAGCTCTTAGTCACCCCTTCTAATACCTCCTCTTTTGACTCAGAGTCGATTTTTGTCTGATTACACTTCTGCGAAGAGCCTTGGGAGGTTTTTTTGCTACGTTAAGCGCGCTACATAAATGCAAGTTGTTGGCCAAGCGAACTGGACTTTTTAAGGAGTAGTCCAGGAGAGGAGACATTGTGCCATTCTACCGACATCAGAAGGCCGATGTGTCTTCATGGGGGACTGTGCGGTCTGGTGCAGAGACAGGTGTTGCAGAGTGTAATTTTGTTTATACAAGATATTGCTCCTGACAAGAGTGAACCATGCGAAAAATGTGCATGGTTTGGGATTTAAGGAATGAGCACTGCTCATTATGTCAGTCACTCGTCTGGAAGATCTGGGGTAATCGGTCCCTGAGGATGTGTAGTGCAGTGCTGGAGGCATCTCTTGCAGGCATACTTCAATGGCCAGACATGAATGGCACTAAATAGAGATAATGGAGGGTGCACAAGACAAAGGTAAAATACTCACAACTTTGTTCTTTCACGGCATAGAGGTGATGCGCTGTTGGTTGTCACTTGCAATGAGGGCTGAAAGCATCCTGCTGCCTTACCCTGTGTAGTAACTTGACTACTGCTTGATCAGGCCAATAGTATGTACAGAGTAGGGGACACACCAATAAAAAAGTGGATTCTTATTTTAACTTGTTGCATTATACTGCAAATTAAGGTTAATTTTCACCTATTCCCACCTGAATAAACAGGATTTTCCCCTCCCGCCCCTATCTATTCATTGTGTGAAAGACTCATCTTTCTTCTTCTCCTTCCACCCTCTCCCCCTCCCCCACTATTCCAGTCCTGCTGTATTTGTATTGCTGGCACCCAAACTCCTTCAAGGCATAATCCTGGATTTATGTCCTTGAGCATTTGTCTAAGACTAGCACACCTGGATCTTTAGAATGCAGAAGAGAAGGTAATTCCAACTGGATAGACAGTGAACGTATAGAATCATAGAAATTTCAACACAGAAAGAGGCCACTTGGTCTATCGTGCCTGTGCCGGTACGAGCACCACACTGGAATAATCGGCTTGGAATTTCCTAAAAGGTTTTGGCATAACTATGGCGCGAGAGCGGAGTTGCGCTGTTGTTTTCTGAGGAAATTCGTGCATAACTGTATTACACAGAAACATCGCTACGCGCGGATTTTTTGATCGTGTGCACCAAAACTGCACTTGTGTCATTAACGTGTTTCCGCACCCAAAGCAAAAGACCAGAGAATGTGAGTTTCCTGCATTTATAGCATTCTCAATTGCTGTAAACTTACACCCAAACATTTAGGCACAGCAGGGCCCAAAGTCCCGATTTCTGGTGGTTTATAACAATTTTATTTCTTATTATTATTTCTCCATACTGAGACCCGCACTGTGGTTTTTTTTATATAGCTTTGGATGTTATTTTTATGGCTTCAAAATCTGTTGCATTGAAAAGAGAAGTTTCCACAGTTGCATTTTCTTAAACATGTGCATAAATGATGGTTTGATGGCTTCAAACTTTAATTTTCCAAACATCAATAAAACAAAGAGGGACTTGAAGAAGGAAAATGGCGCTTGTTCCACACTTTACTCTGGCCCCAATTGTTTATGTTAATTTCCTCTTGTTTTACGTTGGATTTGCATTCTGACGTATGCTAATGCAATTCTTAGGAAATTTAGGCATAAGTTCCCAATCGGCATGATTGATGTAAATTGTGGCATAATTTCTGTACAAGTCTGATCAAGGAACTTCCAAGTCTTCTAATCTATTCCCATTTCCCTGTTCTTCCCCCCGTATGCTCAATATATTTATAAAATAAATGTTTGAATTTTTTTTGCGTTGGAAGGCATCTTGAGCACCCAAGGTGCATATTTATCCCTCTTTTTTGCCCTCAAAAACTTTCTACAATGGGATACAGAATAGGTAGTTTTGAACCTGTCTTTCAGAACATTTGTACCTTTTCTAAGGGACAAGTGGCGAAAACCAACCCACTAAAAAGACCCATAGGGGTCTGAGTTCTGACTGGCATATCTACAGAATTACGTCCATAAAGGAATATTCTAGCATGATTATCCAAAATAAAACTTCCTTTTCCTTTGCCCCGCTCCCAAAAAAACCTTTATTAAAATCAAAAGTTTATTTTAAGAAATTTATATTTTTTGAATTAAATTTAATTTGAACAAGTTTTGCTCTTGGCTTCCTTGGCTCAGTGGGTAAGTGCCCAAGTTAGTGTGCTGCCGAGCTGTACAGATCTGGAAGGGCCCAAGTTTGATCCTTGGCCTGTGCTGAGTTAGTTGACCTTAACACAGGCAATGATGGAAGGCACTGCACGGTTATGGGAAAGGGAGATGGAAAGGGAGAGGGAAAGTCGAGTACAGTTCTTGCTCCTGATTGGTGCCCCATAAACCTCTACTGGAAAGTGTGCATGTATAAAGAAAGAAAGACTTGCATTTATATAGCACCTTTCACAACCTCAGAACATCCCAAGGCGCTTTACAGCCAATTAAGTGCTTTTTTGTTGAAGTGTAATGAAACATACAAAATTCTTACAGGACTTGACAGGGTAGATGCAGGGAGGATGTTTCCCCTGGCTAGGGAGTCTAGAATCAGGCGACACAGTCTCAGAATAAGGGGCCGGCCATTTAGGACTGAGATGAGAAGAAATTTATTCACTCAGAGGGTGGCGAATCTTTGGAATTCTCTACCCCAGAGGACTGTGGAGGCTCAGTTGTTGAGTATATGCAAGACAGAGATCTATAGATTTTTGAATATTAAAGGGATATTGGGATAGTGCAGGAAAGTGGAGATGAGGTAGAAGATCAGCCATGATCTTATTGAATGGTGGAGCAGGATCGAAGGGCCAAATTGCCTACTCCTGCTCCTATTTCTTATGTTCTATGTAAGAAACATAGCAGCCAATTTATGTGCAGCAAGGTCCCACAAACAGCAATGTGATAAATGACCAGATAACCTGCTTTTAGGTATTGGTTAAGGGATAACTATTGGGCCGGAAACCAGAGAGAACTCCCCCTGCTCTTCCTCAAAATAGTGCCTTGGGATCTTTTACATCTACCTGAGAGGGAAGACAGGGCCTTGGTTTAACTTCTCATCCGAAAGATGGCACCTCCGACAGTGCAGCACTCCCTCAGTACTGCAGTGGTGCATCGGCCTAGATTTGTGCTCAAGTCTCTGAAGTGGGAATTGAATCCTCAACCTTCTGACATGGTGATGTTGAGTGCGTTGGAAACATAGAAACATAGAAGTTAGGAGCAGGAGTAGGCCATTCGGCCCCTTGAGCCTGCTCCGCCATTCGATGAGATCATGGCTGGTCATCCAAACTCAGTACCCTGTCCCTGCCTTCTCCCCATATCCCTTGATACCTTGAGCCTTAAGAAATATATCTAACTCCTTCTTGAATATATTTACTGACTTGGCCTCAACTGCCTTCTGTGGTAGAGAATTCCACAGGTTCACCACTCTCTGGGTGAAGAAATTCCTCCTCATCTCTGTCCTAAATGGCTTACCCCTTATCTTTAGACTGTGACCTCTTGTTCTGGACTCACCCGCCATCGGGAACATCCTTCCTGCATCTAGTCTGTCTAGTCCTGTTAGAATTTTATAAGTTTCAATGAGATCTCCTCTCATTCTTCTAAACTCCAGCGAGTATAAGCCCAATCGACCCAATCTCTCCTCGTACGTCATTCCTGCCATCCCAGGTATCAGTCTGGTGAATCTTCGCTGCAGACCCTCCATGGTAAGAACATCCTTCCTCAGATAAGGCGACCAAAACTGCACACAATACTCAAGGTGTGGTCTCACCAAGGCCTTGTACAGCTGCAGCAAGACATCCTTGTTCCTGTACTCAAACCCTCTCGCTACGAAGGCCAACATACCATTTGCCTTCTTAACCACCTGCTGTATCTGCATGCTTACCTTCAGCGACTGGTGCACAAGGACACCCAGGTCTTGTTGCACTTCCCCTTCTCCCAATCTATTGCCGTTCAGATAATAATCTGCCTTTCTGTTTTTGCCACCAAAGTGGATAACCTCGCATTTATCCACATTATACTGCATCTGCCATGCTTCTGCCCAATCACCCAACCTGTCCAAATCATACTGGAGTTTCTTGGCATCCTCCTCGCAGCACACACGCCCACCCAGCTTTGTGTCATCTGCAAACTTGGAGATATTACATCTAGTTCCCTCGTCTAGATCGTTAATATATATATATAGTGAATAGCTGGGGTCCTAGGACCAATCCCTGCGGAACCCCACTAGTCACTGCCTGCCACTCGGAAAAAGACGCGTTTATTCCAACTCTTTGCTTCCTGTCTGCCAACCAGTTCTCTATCCAAGTCAGTCCAAGAAAGCCTGATAATGCGCTTCAGGCTAGTATGAGAAGGATGGTCATTTTGGTGAGGTACTAGATGGCTGCTGCTGTTTGTGAAATCATAGCCCAGCGTAAGTCAGCACGTTCAGGAGCAGAGAGGAGAAAAAAGTGTTTCTTTTTTTTTGGTCTCTTTAATTGATGATGTGAATTTGATATTTGTGACATACATAATTGCAATAACAGTGCTTAGGACAAAGTTACTGGGTGGGGAAATCAGGCTGGCGTTAGTGCAGCTGTTGGCAGGATAATTGCTTGTTTATGTGAGCACTCAGAAACAAAAGAAGTTCATCGTTACAAAATTCCCCCCGGTGGAACAAGCCTCCAATGTCTCCCGTTTGTTACCCAAATTTTATGGAGCAAGGATAAATAGCAAAAAAACAAACACATTTTCTCCCCTGCACCTCCATGTATGTTTGCAATTGGCACTGTTCCGATTTTAACCCAGAGTTCCTGTGTGCAGCAGAACTGGTTCCGATTTTGAACGCATTGTTTGTGCTCAAAAGTGACGTTTCCTTGAATCTTTCTTCATTGCAACAAGTAACTTGGGAGCCATTCCTTTTGTGGCCTTGTGGAAAAAAGACTTTGCTCCATTCACCATCACCTCGCCTTTCTCTTTCCTACCTCTACCCCAATTTGTCATTTAGGTGAAACAGAGAAAAAAATACTTTGTAAATTCATTGCATCGGAGAGTAAGGATTACAAATCGTAAAACAGTCAAGTAGAATCTTCCTATTTATATGCTTGTTGCCTAAAAATTTCCGATGAAAAACTAATTGTAATTTGCATGTGATAAGTCTAAGCGTTGTCCTGTTCATTTCAAGTTTTTGCATAATCCTAGTGATGGGGCTTATTGCCTCCATTTGACCATGCTTGGAAGAATGGTGGGAGAACTAAGTTACGAGGAATGGTTAGAAAGCTTTAAAAGCAGATGAATGAGAAGGTACCTTTTAGGGGTATAACGTGGAACAGAAAAGATTAATCCTGAACACTGCAGGAGAAGGGCAAATGGGTACAAATTGGTAAAAGGCAAGTTCAGGACTGACATCAGGCAGCACTACATCATACAAAGAGTGATACGTGTCTGGAATGATCAACTGGGTAGGGTAGTGGAGGCAATTAGATGCCGTGAAGGGGGACATTGTAGATTTTTATGCAAAAATGAGCTTGGTGAATTGAATGACCTCCCTCATTTGTATTTTGTTTGATGGATGCACCAAAGTGGCGTTTGATCTCTGGGTAACATAGATGGAAAACCAGCACTGCCAAAAACATTGGGTTTTTGACTGGTTTATCACCCCTCACAGGAGATCACATGATTTCAGTTATGGTGCAGAGTCTATATACTATGATGCATAAGGCATGCAATTGTGTGGGACAGGCTGGATGGACCAGAGGGTCTTTTCCTGTCCGTCATTATTCGTACGCTCATTGTTGTTTAAAATCTATTTGATGCTGCTCTGTGTGCACTCCCATGTTGTCTTAGTGGGAAACACACCAGAATGTCCCAGGTGTTTTAGGTTTGATATGTGGTTCGTGTGGAGGGCAGTGTCCTAGGCCCAACCATCTTCAGCTGCTTCATCAATGACCTTCCCTCCATCATAAGGTCAGAATTGGGGATGTTCGCTGATGATTGCAGAGTTCAGTTCCATTCACAACTTCTCAGATAATCAGTCTGTGCCCGCATGCAACAAGACCTGCACCACATTCAGGCTTGGGCTGATAAGTGGCAAGTAACAATTGTGCCACACAAGTGCCACGCAATGACTATCTCCAACAAGCGAGAGTCTAATCAGCGTCCCTTGACATTCAATGGCATTACCATCGTCGAATCCCCCATCATGAACATCCTGGGGGTTCACCATTGACCAGAAGCTTAACTGGACCAGCCACATAAATGCTATGACCACAAGAGCAGGTCAGAGGCTGGGTATTCTGGGGTGAGTGACTCACCTCCTGACTCCCCAAAGCCTTTCCACCATCTACAAGGCACAAGTCAGGAGTGTGATGGAATACTCTCCACTTGCCTGGATAAGTGTAGCTCCAACAACACTGAAGAAGCTCGACAACATCCAGGACAAAGCAGCCCGCTTGATTGGCAATCCATCCACCAACTTAAACATTCACTCCCTCCACCACCGGTGTACCGTGGCTGCAGTGTGTACCATCTGCAAGATGCACTGCAGCAACTCGCCAAGGCTTCTTCGGCAGCACCTCCCAAACCCGCGACCTCTACTACCTAGAGGGACAAGAGCAGCAGGCGCATGGGAAGACCATCACCTCCAAGTTCCCCTTCACGTCACACATCATCCTGACTTGGAAGTATATCGCCGTTCCTTCATCGTTGCTGGGTCAAAACCCTGGAACTCCCTACCTAACAGCACTGTGGGAGTACCTTCACCACACGGACTGCAGCGGTTCAAGAGGCAGTTCACCACCACCTTCTCAAGGACAATTAAGGATGGGCAATAAATGCTGGCCTTGCCAGCGACGCCCACATAGCATGAATGATCTCTGGGTGCAGTTGGGGTGATGCAGTTGGTTTCATTGTCACTCGGCTAGAGAGAAGGACAGAGTCAGGGTTTCCACCTTTAATGGCCGTACAGTGGCATTTCCTAGAAAGTGGCTGTGCGTGGGTGTTACATGAGCACGGGATTGGGGCTCAGCTGTGCTGCCCTCTCTGGTGAACTAGCCTTACTGCTCACTGTACCAGTTCACCCGTGAAGACTACCCACTCAGAGTGAGGAACAGAAGATCTGTCGATGTCCATGGTGTGGGAAATGGAAGGAAGAAGATCTGCATTGTGAGGAGCAATAGTCAGCAGGCATGTGGAGTGAGATTAAGGAGTGCCCTTGTATTTTTTTCTATTCTTTGCCTTTTTTTTCTATTCTTTACCTTCCCCCTCCAATTACAGGCTTGTGTTTTGGGAAAGAGAACACTTGGGTTAAAGCCTAGGACTGTCTAGATGAGACACCAGTGCTGCAAAACCTTCTTGGCCTGACGAAAATTTACAGTAAACCCGAGCAGCACTGTATTTAATGACCTTTTTATGAAAAGGTCACAATTCAATTGAAGTGGTATGACGTTAAGATTAGTGTACTGTAGACATGGGGAGAGGGGGGCAATTTGCTTCAAGACCCATAACCTCTCCTTTGGAGAGTAACGATCATTCTCAAGATCTCACTGATGATGAGTGAGCCAGTATTCCCATAATGTGCATCCTCTTTTTTTCCCCCCCCATTTCTCACTTCCTTTTCTGAAGGTGGTGACTTTTGTTTGGTGTATGGTTTATTCAGGGACCAAACACTTTCTGATACTGGTGTCAGCTGTGGCTCAGTGGGTAGCACTCTTGCCTCTGAGTCAGAAGGTTGTGGGTTCAAGTCCCACTCCAGAGACTTGAGCATAAATATCTAGGCTGATACTCGGGTGCATGACTGAGGGGGTGCTGCACTGTCGGAGGTGTCTTTTGTATGCAATGTTAAGCCCAGGCCCCGTCTGCCCCCTCCGGTGGATGTAAAAGATCCCATGACACTATTACAAAGAGCAGGGGAGCTCTCCCCAGTGTCCTGGCCAATAGACACCCCTCAACCAACATCACTAAAACCGATTATCTGGTCATTATCACATTACTGTATGTGAGTCCTTGCTGTGTTCAATTTGCCAACTGTGTTTCCTACGTTACAACAGTGACTACATTTCAAAAATACTTCATTGGCTATGAAGCACTTTGGGATGTCCTGAGGTCATGAAAGTCGTTATATAAATGCAAGTCTTTCTTTCTTTTTTTAACTTTGCTTAAGAAGCAATTCTGAGCCTAGATGTTGTGTGTTGGCAGACTAATTTGACCTTTGGGTATGGAAAGGACAGTGGGGGCGGAAGGGGTGGGTGGTGGGAGGGAGGGCAGGGGGAAGGGCATTAGATTGACCTTAGACCCTGTCTTCATATTACAGGAAACTCTTTATTAACCGGCACCGACGGGACCGGCATGGTGCCGGTTAATCAAAAAGTCCGGATAACGGAGAGTTATATCTCCCAACGTATGAGAGCCCCGTACACACTGACATGCGCCTGCATTCGGAGCTCCGTCTCCCCGGGGACCGCCAGCTGACCATCTGTCGTGTCCGCTGCCTACCCGGGCTGCACATTCACCTCCCAATCTACATGCTCCGATACAAGGCAAACGCCTCGGGTTTTTTTTAAGTTAATTTAAAGGAGAGATGAAGGAAAACCCCGGTTACCTACTCAAGAATTTTGCCGGTTAAGAGAGATTTCCGGTTATTTGGGTGCCGGTTAAAAGAGAGTTTCCTGTACTCCTTCAGCAAGGACGGTGATCAGAACTGAAAGTCTCGCTTTTTATTTCTGCCATCACCACCACAAACCTGTGCTGAGTTCCTGATCTTAATCTGCACCAAGCAGATGCATGCAAAGTGGAGTCTGTAACATGCCCCATTGCCGGGTTGATGGGGCCGTTCTACCTGGGTGGTGCCTCACGCCCCAAGGCACTGAGCCAAAAGGGCACTGGCAAAAGCTTGAGGGCTTGACAATAGAAGCACAAGTCTGGGCTGAATTGAAGAACCAGGGGGATTATTTATACAGCTGGTCTTGTCACGTCGTCTGCCTGCTTAATGTTCTGCCATATTTTTACAGGCCTTTCATGCCATTCACACACTGGGTGTTCATTTTTGTTCTATTGCAAAAAGAAATTTGGAAACCTTTAATCCAAAATCCATTGGGAATTTTTGTGTGAGGAGAATCTTGAGACTGAGATGTCCAAAGCTTGCTAAGAAAAGCATTTGTCAAGAGGGTAAAATATGGGTCAAATTAGTAGTCTCGGTGTTCTTGTCATCGTATTACCAAAATTATATGTCTTCCCCTGTCGTCCAAAGCATGCTCAGTGTACTCATGACTGTCATCACTGTGTCAGCAGTGGAATTAAAATGCTCCATGTGTGACAGAGAGTTGAGCATCAGTCTACTGGGAAGGAGTGACCTGCAATTTAATCCAGGCTGAGATGGAGGTTGAGGTGAGGCTCTATGGAGGATATGCATTGCTCAGGAAATGACAGTTATCAGATTTGTTTTTTTTTTCAGCACATCACTCTCAGTTCAGTGTCCTCCTTTTAATTGTTTTTTTTTAAAAAAAAGGATAACTGGATACAATGCTTGATATGTATTCAAAGGAATCCCTTTGTTGGAGTTACAGTGTGGCTTGATTAGAATTGGGTGAACTATAACCTGAGGGTTGGCAATGTTTTTTTTAATGCATTATAGTGTTGTGGGCATTGCTGGCAAGGCTGATATTTAGTGCCCATTCCTAGCTTTCCCGAGAAGGTGGTGGCGGGACTTCTTGAACCGCAGCAGTCCTCCTGGCGATTGTAGCGGTTTGATACAATTCAGTGGCTCGCTGGGCCAGGTCGGCGGGCAGTTAAGAGTCAACCATGTTGGTGTGGGACTGGAATCTCATATAGGCCAGATCGGGTAAGGAAGGCAAGTTCGGCAAGTTTCTTCCCTAAAGGACATTAGTGAAGCAGTTTGGTTTTTACGACAGTCCGACCGCTTTATGGTCACTTTTATTGATGCAACATTTACTTACAGATTTGTTTAAACTGAATTCAAGTTCTCAAGCTGTCTTCATTGAATCTGAACTCAAGTTCTCTGGATTATTAGTCCAGTAACATAATCACTACACTATCGTACCTTTATTACAGTATTTTGAAGCGCTATAGCGGAAATCAAAATAGTGGACCTTTATACATGAACTCAAATTTGAGAAACCATCGTATCAAATTGTTGAGGTGTTTCTTGTACCTCAGGAGTTCTTGTAAGATCTGCCATTTTGAGTTGCCTTGTACTCCTTAATGCAGGTTATTAATAGAGCAGTTTCAAAGCACACTAAGACGCATAGGTAAGGAGAGCTTCCTTTTGTGACTTGTGTTGCTAGGTCTGAGTTAGTTGAAAGGTGAATAATCGTGATTTCATAGTAGATGCTTGGGAACAAGTTGACTGCTCAGCCTCTCAGCTTAAGAAATGGTACGATTAGAGAAGAGATTAAAAATATAAACCACCAAGGATGAAAGTTAATAATGGCCACAAAAAAATCTAATAATCTGGAAGTGACAGAACTGTTGAAGATCACAATGATCAATACAGATGAGGCAGGCCATCTAGCTTCTCATCCCACATAAACCTGTGATTCTCCCAGCCCCCTTAACAGCATCTAATTGCTTGAATGACTCCAGAGATTTTGCCTCACCACCACCCTGCCCAGGAGGCCGTTCCCGGTATTAATCACTCTTTTTGTGTGAAGACATCCTTTGTGACATTTTGTCTTATACCAGTTTGTAACTCTGTCTCTTTGATCTGTAGTTGTGGTTTAACTTGAAATAATGCTCAGGATTAACCTTAACTTATGCACACCTCTACAAGGTCCACATCTCATTCACTGCCTTCAGAGCTGAAGAGTCAAGTTTTCCTAACCTTTCCTCATAACTCAATCCTCTATATGAAGATGCAACACTTGAAGGGGGAAACAGTTGTCTAGTAGGGAATGTTAGATAGGGCGTCATCTTTTTCTAGTGGCTATTCAATAATGGTATGGGTGGTTTATTATCTGTAGAAGGTACATGATTTGGGGATTGGATCTACATAGAGAGCAACAAGAGGAAGAGATTGCGTTCCTTCATAGAAGGTTACACACCTTTAATTCCTTACTTGGTTAGAGCGATACTTATGTAATTTGCTAGTTTTCTGTTTGTTTTTCTATGCACATGAAATACACATCCAACCATTGTGTAATGTAGCATGTTGGTGCACCAATGCACTGTGTGATGCACTCATCATCAATCACTCACTGATGAGGAATGACTTCTATAAAATTGACCCAACCGCATCTGAATTTCCCAAGTTTGTTTTCTGTAGCACATCTAATCCATTGAATGCTTAGTCGTGGCTCAGTGGGTAGCATACTCGCTTCTGAGTCAGAAGGTTGTGGGCTCAAGTCCCACTCCAGAGACTTCAGCAGAAAATCTAAGCTGACATTCCTGAGGGAGTGCTGCACTGTCAAAGGTGCCGTCTTTCGTATGAGACATTAAACTGAGGCCCCATCTGAACCTCTCAGGTGGACGTAAATGATCCCATTGCACTAGTTCGAAGAAGAGCAGGGGAATTATCCCAGGTGTCTTGGCCAATATTTGTGTCTCAATCAACATCACTAAAACAGATTATCTGGTCATTAGCACATTGCTGTTTGTGGGAGCTTGCTGTGCCCAAATTGGCTGCCGTGTTTCCTACATTACAACAGTGACTACACTTCAAAAAGTACTTAATTGGTTGTAAAGCACTTTAGGACATCCTGAGGTCGTGAAAGGCGCTATTGAAATGCAATTTTTTCTTTCTTTTAAAATCTACCTCTGACCAAGTTTTTGGTTATCTGGCCTAATATCTCCCTGTGTGGCTCGGTGTCAAATTTTGTTCGATAACGCTCCTGTGAAACAACTTGGGACGTTGTACTACATTAAAGGCACTATATAAATGCAAATCTTTCTTTTTTCTTTAGTTTTAATTTAAAAAAAAATGTTTTAATCCTTGCTCAAAAGGCAAAACATAACTACCTTAATCTGGATTAGTTGCGTTTGACTTTCCTCGGGATGTGTTTTTCTTGTGCTTATCTCTGCTTTATTCCGTTTGTAAGTGTTATGTTTATTGCTGATATTGTTCCAACAGGTGAATGGCATTGATATAATGGGGAAGGCTCAGGAGGAGCTGGTTGCCATGCTGCGCAGTACTAAACATGGAGAAACTGTTGCTCTCGTGGTTGCCCGTCAAGAAGATGTCTTCGTACCTCGAGAATTGGTAATATATATTCACTTTTTGTTTAAAAAGCGGGCGTTATGCATATATCACATGAATCATACAAGCCGTGTCAAGCACTTCTTCACACAAGGGTAGTGGAAATCAGGACCTCTCTTCCCCCAAGAAGCTATTGAGTCTCGGTATATTGAAAATTTAAAAATTGAGATTGCTAGATTTTTGTTCGGCAAGGGTATTAAGGATTATGGAACCAAGGCGAGTAAATGGAGTTAACGTAGAGATCATCCATGATCTCATTGAATGGCGGAACAGGCTGGAGGAGCTGAGTGACCTATTCCTGTTCCTATGACTCAAATTGTAATGCTAGCTTTATGATGCGCGCACGTGTGTGCTAGTATGTTTCATAATGTTGTAGTATGTTTCTCAGCAGTGTGCTGCTGGAAAACACAGGCTACGTAGCATTGTGATCTAGAATCAGACAGTGTACAGCACATAACGAATGTCCTATACCCTCAGCTCTCCCATTACTATTATCTCTATGAATGTTTCACTTGGAGCTGATATTCTGTACTGTACTCAGCCTGTCCATAATGGATAAAATGACTATATAATGTGAAGAATTCCAAACGTTTGATGATGGAGTTTCAGGAGGTAATTCAATCTCCGGGTTCTGCTGAAATTTTTAAATGACTTGAGCTTTGCTCTTGTGATTTATGACGTCACCTGAACTGCTGATCGAATTACTGCCTTGCAACTTATTACCAGACATTCTATTACCTTCTGCTTATTTCACCGTTTGACATGCAGTGCCTTGAATGCATTTCTAATAGTTTCATTATTAGAAAATATAGTATGTTATTTAGCGTTGCCTCCAGATAAAGAGCTAAAAATACAGTGTGCACATTGAAAGCAAGGTACATTTAGATGCAGTATCAAGGCAATCTTTCTCTTTTTCTCTCTCTTCTCCCTTCCCTTTCTCTTTTCTTTTCATCACCCACTCTCCATTCTTTTTATTTCTCTCTCTTGCTCCTTTATCGCCCTAAACTTTTCCTTAATGCCTTTGGATTCTGAAGCAGCCCAGCAGGGTCCCTCCTGTTCTGTGGATTCTCTTGCCTGTTTGCTGAATCTCTGTCTTTATTCTTGTGCGCTTTCTCTGTCCCTGGCTCGCTCTCGCTCTCGCTCTCTCTCTCTCTCTCTCTCTCTCTCTCTCTCTCTCTCTCTCTCTCTCGCCTCTCCTTACACGAACTTCAGATTCTCCTGTTCTGTTTCCCGGTTTTATTTGTGTGAACAGCAGATGCGGGTGACCTTATTCTGCGCTAAATCCTGCACGAGGAAGGAAAGGATTTCCGACTTTTGTTTGGCTGTTTTTTTATTATCTCCTGCAGAGAGCATTTAAAAAAAAAAGTCTCTCCGTCTCTCCCCATCCTCTTCATTGTTTGCCTCCCTCCTTGAAATTTATTGCAGAGCAATCACTTTTCCTGGCCACGCGCTTATTGGGTTTGAAAGCCATTTTCTTTATTCTGCTCAGCTTTTGTCGAAATATGACTCAAAAAAAAAATATATATATTGTGAAACTTCTTGTAGGCGGATGTTACGCTTGCCACAGAGCCATTTGAATTAATTTTTTTTGAGAATAAGGAGACCAGGTTTACTGCAGCTGCACCCAATAGTGCGAGGATAGAAGGAGTCCAGGAGCATGAAGGATGATGACATTTATTGTTGGTGCGAATGCTGGTTTTACTTCGTGCAGCAAGTCACTTCAGCTGGGCTGATCTTGTGACCCTTCTTCCTACTGGGCCAAGAGCAGCGCTAGACTGAGACCTGGGAACAGATCTTCCAACAGTGTCTATGTTAATTCAGCGTCCTCACAGTTGTGAGTCCTCCAAATAATTTCCTCATTTCATTTCCTTATAGCTTCAGGAAAGAGAATTTTAACCTAGAAGTTAAAATTCACTTGGGGGGAGTGGGGAGGAGAATGTGTGATACAGAGAATAAGTCCCTGAAAAATGAGTGGGGAGTTGGGGGGGCGGTTACATAATTTGGAAAATTTTGGAATTCTGTAGGGCTCAATCAAGAATATTTTCTTTTGGCGATACATTTTATGCAGGTTTTGGGGAGGACATGAAAAGCACAGTGGCTTAGTACACTATTATCCTTTCATCTTTGGAGCCTTTTTTAAATCCAGTCCAGACTTATGGGATGGAATTCTCTCTCCTGCATTTTGCATAAAATTGAAGTAAGTCTAATGAGTCTGTACTTGCCTGTGTCGGTCTTATCACCCGATTTCAATATTAACACCACACTGGCCTGTTTTCAATCTATTGGTACCTCTCCACTGTCCACTGATCGTCGAGTAATGATTGCCAAAGCCTCAAACGGCCTTCCTCGTCTCTCTGAGCTCTTATCAACTTGTCTAGGACTTCCATATTATTTATATCAAAGTCATAAATTTTGCCTTGGTACCCTCGTATAGAAGCGAGAAGGATTTTGAATATCATTGGAGGAAATAGTTTGGAGAACTTCTGTATGTGAGGAGGTGGAATTAACTCAAACTCTCTTGAAGGTTGACACAGTCCCTGAAATGCTCCCTATAAGTGACCACATCTCTCTTGATTTTTGAGCTTCTTCACACTGTCAGACTCCTCCAAGCCATATCCGTACTAGCTGTTGGTATAAATTCAACAGGGTCCAACTAAACGACAGTTGTAACCATTTGGTTAATTGGAACAATAGGGTTCTTTAAGCTTGCATTAAACTGATGTAACCTAAAAATATCAGCAGTTAAGTTCAATACAGTACTTTCATTTCAATTTTTTCACAAGGCTGAACTTCCAAGTGTATAGTTCTAAAAATCCATGTACACAATGCAGAGGCTATTAACTGATCCTCCCCCACCATTCTGTACTGGAAGAGTACTGATTTAAGAGGACGGTATGGGCCTTATTTGATTGGTATGACATGCACATTCAGTCTTTCAACTGCTTGATCCACTGCTCTCAATTTTCAGTTCAGACTTTTGTGGAATTGTGGACAGCCTTCCTTCTAAAAATGACTTCCAACTATGGAGCAGTGTGCGCGGCAGCATAGTGAGGTTAGAGGCAGCACTTCTGTTATGGTCTGTTAATCATGCTTTCTTGTTTTTTTTTGATGGCCTGTTGTAAATGATCTCTGTGACGCTGCATGCACTCAGAATAGTTTTGAAACAGACGGTTTAATTAAGTGATAGAGTAGATAGGGAGAAACTGTTTCCACTTGCAGGAGGGTCGGTAACCAGAGGACACGGATTTAAGGTAATTGGTAAAAGAACCAGGGTGGAGATGAGAATTTTCTTTTATGCAGCGAGTTGTTATGATCTGGACTGCGCTGCCTGAAAGGGTGGTGGAAGCAGATTCAATAGTAACTTTTAAAAAGGAATTAGATAAATATTAGGGCAGGAAAACTTTTGCAGGCAGTGCTATGGGGAAAGAACAAGGGAGTGGGACTAATTGGATAGCTCTTTCAAATGTCTAGAGACATACAGGGTAGGATAAAGAAAAAAAGGGAGGCGTATGACAGATACCGAGGGCTAAATATTCCAGAATCTTTAGAGGAGTACAGAAAGTGCAGGGGTGCAATAAAAAATGATATTAGGAAAGCAAAGAGAGAACATGAAAAATTCTTGGCAAGTAAAATCAAGGAAAACCCAAAGATGTTTTATAAATATATTAAAAGTAAGAGGATAATTAAAGAAAGGGTAGGGCCTATTAGAGATCATGAGGGCAATCTGTGTGTGGAGGCGGGAGACGTCGGTAGGGTTCTTAATGAATACTTTGCATCTGTTTTCACAAAGGAGAGGGGCGAAGCAGACATTGCTATCGGGGGGGAGGAGTGTGAAATATTAGATGAAATAAACATAGTGAGAGAGGAAGTATTAAGGGGTTTAGCAGCTTTAAAAGTGGATAAATCCCCAGGCCCGGATGAAATGTATCCCAGGCTGTTAAGCGAAGCAAAAGAGGAAATAGCAGAGGCCCTGACCATCAACTTTCAGGTGTGGGACTGGAGGACTGCTAATGTGGTACCCTTGTTTAAAAAGGGAGAAAAGGATAGACTGAGTAATTACAGGCCAGTCAGCCTAACCTCGGTGGTGGGAAAATTATTGGAAAGAATTCTGAAGGACAGGATAAATCTTCATTTAGAAAGACTCGGATTAATCAAGGATAGTCAGCACGGATTTGTTAAGGGAAGGTCGTGTCTGACAAACTTGATTGAATTTTTTGAGGAGGTAACAAGGAGGGTAGATGAAGGTAGTGCGTTTGATGTCGTGTATATGGACTTTAGCAAGGCTTTTGATAAGGTTCCACATGGCAGACTGGTCACGAAATTACAAGCCCATTGGATCCAGGGCAAAGTGTCAAGTTGGATTCAAAACTGGCTCGGAGACAGGAAGCAGAGGGTAATGGTTGATGGGTGTTTTTGTGACTGGAAGGCTGTTTCCAGTGGGGTTCCGCAGGGCTCAGTACTAGGTCCCTTGCTTTTTGTGGTATATATCAATGATCTTGACTTGAATATAGGGGGTATGATTAAGAAGTTTGCAGATGATACTAAAATCGGCTGTGTGGTTGATACTGAAGAAGGAAGCTGTAGACTGCAGGAAGATATCAATAAATTGGTCAGGTGGGCAGAGCAGTGGCAAATGGAATTCAATCCGGAGAAGTGTGAGGTAATGCATTTGGGGAGGGCTAACAAGGAAAGGGAATACACATTAAATGGTAGAACACTGAGTAGTGTAGAGGAACAAAGGAACCTTGGACTGCATGTCCACAGATCCCTGAAGATAGCAGGCCAAGTAGATAAAGTGGTTAAGAAGGCATACGGAATGCTTGCCTTTATTAGCCGTGGCATAGAATACAAGAGCAGCGGGGTTATGCTTCAATTGTATAAAACACTAGTTAGGCCTCAGCTAGAGTACTGCGTGCAGTTCTGGTCACCACATTACAGGAAAGATGTGATTGCAGTAGAGAGGGTACAGAGGAGATTTACAAGGATGTTGCCGGGAGTAGAGAATCTTAGCTATGAGGAAAGACTGGATAGGCTGGGTCTGTTTTCCTTGGAACAGAGGAGGCTGAGGGGAGAACTTATTGACGTGTATAAAATTATGAGGGGCCGAGATAAAATGGATAGAAAGGACCTATTTCCCTTAGCAGAGTGATCAAAAACCAGGGGGCACAGATTTAAAGTAACTGGGGGAAGGTTTAGAGGGGATTTGAGGGGAAATTTCTTCACCCAGAGAGTTGTGGGGGTCTGGAACTCACTGCCTGAAAGGGTGGTAGAGGCAGGAACCCTAACCACATTTAAAAAGTACTTGGATGTGCACTTGGGATGCTCTAACCTGCAGGGCTACGGACCAAGAGCTGGGAAGTGGGATTCGGCTCAATAGCTCTTTGTTGGCCAGCGCGGACACAATGGGCCGAAATGGCCTCCTTCCGTGCTGTAACTTTCTATGATTCTATGATGAGCCGGCATAGGCACGATGGGCCGACTGGCCTCCTTCTGTGCTTAAGATTCTATTCTATTCTAAGAATTTCTTTCAGAACTGAGATTGATAGACTTTTGTTAGACAAGAGTAATTAAGGGATACGGGACCAAGGCGGGTAGACATAGTTAAGATGCAGATCAGCCATGATCTAATTGAATGGAGGTACAGGCTTGATGGACTGAATGGCCTACTCCTATTCCTGTAACAACAGTAGCTTCACTTCAAAAGTACTTCACTGGCTGTAAAGTGCTTTGGACGTCCTGAGGTTGTGAAAGGTATATTATAAATGAAGGGTCTATCTCTATCTCTATCTCTCTACATCTATCTCTATCTCTCGAATCATAGAATGGTTACAGCACAGAAAAAGGCCATTTGGCCCGTCGAGCCCGTGCCGGCCCTCTGCAAGAGCACTTTATCTAGTCCCACTCCCCTGCCCTTTCCCCGTAGCCTTGCAAACTATTTTCCTTCAGATACTTATCAAACTCCCTTTTGAAAGCTGTGATTGAATCTGCCTCCACCACCCTTTCAGGCAGTGCATTCTAGATCCTAACCACTTGCTGCATAAAAAAGTTTTTCCTCACTGGTCCTGGAACTCACTGCCGACGGAAGTGGTGGAAGCGGAGACACTCAATGTGTTCAAGGGGAGACTGGATAGGCACTTGAGGGAAATAAACTTGCAAAGCTACAGAGATAGAGCAGGGGAATGGGACTGACTGGATTGCTCTACAGAGAGCCGGCACGGACCCGATGGGCCGGATGGCCTCCTTCTGTGCCGTTATGACTCTGACTCATGTCGCCTTTGGTTCTTCTGCCAATCACCTTAAATCTGTGTCCTCTGGTTCTCGACCCTTCTGCCAATGGGAACAGTTTCCCTCTATGTACTCTGTCTAGACCCCTTATGATTTTTAACACCTCTATCAAATCTCCTCTCAATCTTCTCTGCTCTAAGAAGAACAACCACAGCTTCTCCAGTCTATCCACATAACTGAAGTCCCTCATCCCTGGAATCATTCTTGTAAATCTTTTCTGCACCCTCTCTAAGGCCTTCACATCCTTCCTAAAGTGCAGTGCCCAGAATTGGACACAGTGCTCCAGTTGAGGCTGAACCAGTGTTTTATGCAGCTTCTTCATAATTTCCACACTTTTGTACTCTATACCTCTATTCATGAAGCCCAGAATCCCGTAAGCTTTTTTAACTGCTTTCTCAACCTGCCCTGCCACCTTCAACAATTTGTGCACCCCCTTTAGGATTGTACTCTTTAGTTTAAACTTCCTCTCTTCATTCTTTCTACCAAAATGTATCACTTTGCACTTTTCTGCGTTAAATTTCATCTGCCACGTGTCTGCCCATTCCAACAGCCTGTATATGTCCTCTTGAAGTCTTATCACTATCCCCCTCACTGTTCACTATACTTCCAAGTTTTGTGTCATCTACAAATTTTGAAATTGTGCCCTATACATCCACATCCAAGTCATTAATATATATCAAGAAAAGCAGTGGTCCTAGAACCGACCCCTGGGGAACACCACTATATTATATCTATATATATATATATATATATATCTCTATATCTATCTATATATATCTATATATCTTCCTCCAGTCCGAAAAACAACCGTTTACCACTACTCTCTGTTTCCTGTCACTTAGCCAATTTCATATCCATGCTGCCACTATCCCTTTTATTCCATGGGCTTCAACTTTGTTGACAAGCCTGTTATGTGGCACTTTGTCGAATGCCTTTTGGAAATCCATGTACACCACGTCAACTGTATTGCCCTCATCCAACCCTCTGTTACCTCATCAAAAGACTCGATCAAGTTAGTTAAACACGATTTGCCTTTAACAAATCCGTGCTGGCTTTCCTTAATTAATCCACACTTGTCCAAGTGACTCTTAATTTTGTCCCTGATTATTTCTAAAAGGTTCCCACTACCGAGGTTAAACTGACTGGCCTGTAGTTGCTGGGTTTATCTTTGCACCCTTTTTTGAACAAGGGTATAACATTTGAAATTTTCCAGTCCTCTGGCACCACCCCCGTTTCTAAGGAGGATTGGAAAATTATGGCCAGTACCTCCGCGATTTCTTCCTTCACTTCCCTCAGCGTCCTAGGATGTATTCCATCCGGTTCTGGTGACTTATCTACTTTAAGTACAGCCAACCTTTCTAGTACCTCCTCTCATCAATTTTTATCCCATCCAGTATCTCCTCTATCTCCTCCTTCACTATGTCTATGGCAGCATCTTCTTCCTTGGTGAAGACAGATGCAAAGTACTCATTTAGCACCTCAGCCATACCCGGTGCCTCCATGCGTAGATCTCCTTTTTGGCCCTAATCGGCCCCATCCCTCCTCTTACTACCCGTTTACTACTTATATGCCTATAGAAGACTTTTGAATTACCATTTATGTTAGCTGCCAATCTATTCTCATACCCTCTCTTTGCCCCTCTTATTTTCTTTTTCACTTTTCCTCTGAACTTTCTGTATTTAGCCTGATTCTCTGATGTATTCTCGACTTGACATCTGTCATACGCGCTCTTTTTCTGCTTCATCTTACTCTCTATCTCTTTCTTCATCCAGGGAGCTCTGACTTTAGTTGCCCTACCTTTTCCTCCTCGTGGGAATGTACCTCGACTGTACCCAAACTATTTCCTCTAAAGGCAGCCTATTGTTACATTACAGTTTTGCCTGCCAATCTTTGATTCCAATTTACCCGGGCCAGATCCGTTCTCATCCCACTGAAATTGGCCTTCCTCCAATTAAGTATTTTTACTCTCGATTGCTCCCTGTCCTTTTCCATAGCTAATCTAA
Organism: Squalus acanthias; assembly: GCA_030390025.1. Classification (NCBI taxonomy): domain Eukaryota; kingdom Metazoa; phylum Chordata; class Chondrichthyes; order Squaliformes; family Squalidae; genus Squalus; species Squalus acanthias. The sequence continues at coordinate 105,638,610 of CM059427.1, read as the reverse complement.
ACCTTATGATACTATGATCACTGATCCCTAAATGTTCCCCTACTGACACTTGCTCTACTTGACCCACCTCATTCCCCAGAACCAGATCCAGCAAAGCCTCTTTCCTCGTTGGGCCATAAACATACAGATCAAGTTCTCCTGAACACACTTCAGAAATTCTTCCCCTTCTCTGCCCTTTTCACTATTACTATCCCAATCTATATTAGAATAGTTGTAGTCACCCATTATCATTACTCTATAGTTCTTGCATCTCTGTAATTTCTCTGAAAATTTGCTCCTCTATATCTATTTTTCCCACTAGTTGGTGGTCTATAGAATACACTTAATAGTGCAATGGCACCTCTATTATTTCTTAACTCTAGCCATATAGATTCTCTCCTTGACTCCTCCAGGACATCCTCTCTCTCCAGCACGGTAACATTCTCCTTAATCAATACTGCCACCCCACCTCCTATCTTTCCTTCCCTATCTTTCCTGAACACCTTATATCCAGGAATATTTAATACCCAAACCTGCCCTTTTTTGAGCCAGGTCTCTCTTATTGCCATGACATCATATTCCCATGTGGCTATTTGCGCCTGCAGCTCACCAACCTTATTTACTATGCTTCGTGCGTTCACATACATACACTGTAAACCTATCTTAGACCATCCTGTGCTCTCTGTCTGACCTTACTATTTCCTTACTATTTCTTACTTTAGTGCTATCCGTCTCTCCCAATCCTTTGTGCCCTTTGTTTCTCCTTTCTAATGCTACATCCTGGGGCCCATCCCCCTGCCAACTTTGTTTAAACCCTTCCCATCAGCACTAGCAAACCTCCCCACGATGATATTGGTATCGCTCTCTATCTCTCGCTCTCTGTCTTATCTTCTATTAACCTTATACACTTTGGTGTGAACCTATGTTATACCATGTGATTCCACAAATGGGACAGTTTCCAATATCAACTGCAATATTCATGAGAAGTGCCAGAAAATTTGAGGCTCACCCCAAGGCACTCTGCATAGCCCCAAGCAACCAGATGCATAGGTGGAGGGCTGCAAACAAAAAGGCAAACTCATTCTTGGCTGGGGATGATGAATGGGCAGGGTTACGTAGAGGTGTGAAAATGGTAAATACCTTTAACCTGGGGCCCATCCCCCTGCCAACTTTGTTTAAACCCTTCCCATCAGCACTAGCAAACCTCCCCACGATGATATTGGTATCGCTCTCTATCTCTCGCAACACGGTGGCATAGTGGTTAGCACTGGTGCCTCACAGCGCCAGAGACCCGGGTTCGAATCTGACCTCGGGTGACTGTCTGTGTGGAGTTTGCACATTCTCCCCGTGTCTGCGTGGGTTTCCTCCGGGTGCTCCGGTTTCCTCCCACAGTCCAAAAATGTGTGGGTTAGGTTGATTTGGCTATGATAAATTGACCCTTAGTGTTAGGGGGGATTAAATATGTGGGGTTATGGGGATAGGATGGGATATGTTAGGGGGAATTAAATATGTGGGGTTACAGGGGTAGGGTGGGATATGTGTACTGTGGGGATTAAAGCAGGGACAGGGTACTGGATTTGGATGATCAGCCATGATCGTATTGAATGGCGGAGCAGGCTCGACGGGCCAAATGGCCTACTCCTGCTCCTAGATTCTATGTTTCTATGTTTCTATGTTTCGCGCCACCCCAAATTTCTACTGTCATCTCCCTTCCCTTAAACCAATGACTTATGCCGGAGAATGGCACTGGCAGCCATCTGGTATCTTGTCCTAGTGGCCAATCTACATGTGCGACCCTAGATAAAGCGTGGCATGCAATTTGATCATGGAGGTCATCACATTGGTGCTTCATTCTATCCTCTCGTGTGTCCAGATATACAGACTTACACAGCAGGGGTTAAGAAGGCAAATGGTATGTTGGCCTTCGTAGCGAAAGGGTTCAAGTACAGGAGCAAGGATGTCTTGCTGCAGTTGTACAGGGCCTTGGTGAGACCACACCTTGAGTATTGTGTGCAGTTTTGGTCGCCTTATCTGAGGAAGGATGTTCTTGCCATGGAGGGAGTGCAGCGAAGATTCACCAGGCTGATACCTGGGATGGCAGGAATGATTGGGTCGATTGGGCTTATACTCGCTGGAGTTTAGAAGAATGAGAGGGGATCTCATTGAAACTTATAAAATTCTAACAGGACTAGACAGACTGGATGCAGGAAGGATGTTCCCGATGGCGGGGGAGTCCAGAACAAGAGGTCACAGTCTAAGGATAAGGGGTAAGCCATTTAGGACTGAGATGAGGAGGAATTTCTTCACCCAGAGAGTGGTGAACCTGTGGAATTCTCTACCACAGAAGGCAGTAGAGGCCAATTCATTAAATATATTCAAGAAGGAGTTAGATATATTTCTTAAGGCTAAGGGGATCAAGGGATATGGGGAGAAGGCAGGGACAGGGTACTGAATTTGAATGATCAGCCATGATCTCATTGAATGGCAGAGCAGGCTCGAGGGGCTGAATGGCCTGCTCCTGCTCCTATCTTCTATGTTTCTATGGATGGTGGTCGGGAGTTGAAACTCTTACTTTCCATGTTCCTTAACCCTGGAATGCTGACTGACTTTTGTTTGGCAGAGGTCAGTTAACGCAACACAGCCAACAACAACGTGTATTTATATAGCGCCTTTAGCGTAGTGAAACGTCCCAAGGCGCTTCACAGGAGTATTATAAGCCCAAGGATTGAAAATGCTGTCTCCTGATTTGTATATTTCTTCACCACACCATGCAGTGCATTTACATGTATAGAAAAAATAACCTTTATTTAAAATAAAACACTGAAGCTTACCCAAATCCTGGGAGTATTTGGAGGCACAGACACTCTGTTCTTGCGGCACATGTGCACGTCCTCAGTGGTGTGGGGCGGGAGGGGGGCCTATAATATATACTGTATCTAGTTTATCACTCAAGTGATATCATTCAAGGTTGGCCCAAATTACATTGGGTTCTGCAGCCATCATTTTGCTATCCACACCTGTTGATGTGTCCAAAGACTGCTTTGTTCGATGATGTCCTGCAATAGCAGAGGGTTGGTCAGTTGATGTTTGGTTGGCAGGAGTGTGCCATCTGTGTGCGAGCACCCATAAACCATGGGAGGCAGGTAGGGTGTGATAGTAGGGATGGGATAAGTGGGAGGCAGGGCTGCAGTGGTACATGCGTAGCTGATAGAGCTGTTTTATAGCATGTGGCTCTATTTTTTAATATGTTTCTGGTGCTGACTGTAGAGACACGAGCTGAAGTTCACTGGGAGCTATCGTGAAAGATTTCTGTTTTTGGTTTTGGAATCTGACCTGGTCATGCTGACCACTTAATACCACATGGAACTCTAGTGCATTCCTGATTTTCATTTCTCAACCATTGACGGCCGTGCCTTCAGCTGCGTAGGCCCTAACCTCTTGAATTCCCTCCCTAAACCTCTCTGCCTTTCTACTTCTCCTCCTTTTAAGACGCTCCTTAAAACCTACCTCTTTGACCAAGCCTTTGGTCACCTGTCCTAATATCTCCTTTTGCGGCTCGGTGTCAAGTTTTCTTTAATGACGCTCCTGTGAGGGATGTTTTACTACGTTAAAGGCACTATATAAATACAAGTTGTTATTGAACTCTACAATCACACACCTACACTGTGCATTCATTCCCTTCTGCTTCATACCATCGGACTCATACGCTCTGTCATAAAACTCTTCTTCATTATACGTGCGCAACTTTTTTTGATGCAGTCGCTGCATTAATTTATGACGATGTGCAACTTCTTTTGTCTTTCACTCGTAATTAGTAACTACTGAGAAGTCAAGATGGTGTTTGTCTTTCTTGTGATGTAGAAACTTGCATGATTTGTTGTGTTTTTTTAAAGTTTTGTCAGTTTTAGATAGAACAGTTGTAACTATTATTTCTGTGTATTCGCTTGAGAGAACATTTTATTTTCCATGAATGAGTAATCCTTGTGTTTTTAAAAACAAACCATTGAGGAGTAAAAGAACCTGACAATTCAGCTTCATCATGCTTACATTTACAGATTAATAACTTGGGGCACCTTTTGCGCTCGTGCCATTTTAACTCTGTGTGTTAACGCAGTTTCCTCACAATGTCGGGCTCTCTTCCATCCAGTTCCTCCCCCATTCCCGTTTATCTTCTTGAAGGCTGCTATTTAAATCGTGAGATGAGCCAAAAGAAAATTAAGTCTATAGAAACAGATCAAAACAAAGAAGAGGATATTAAGTTAATCCCGCTTCTTTGTAACTGATGCTAAAGGAATTCTGAGGGCACACAAGGGCTTTTTAATGCTTTGCTTTCTCAAACACATTGTGTGGGGTGGGCCATTAAAGAGTAATTAATTACCACTTTCCTGAGCTGAAGAATTATCACTGACAGCCATAAAACAAAAGCCTTTCGTTGAATAGTCCTCTTGTCAGCCAAAGGAATGGAACAGCGCTGCGTTAATGAGAGGGAAGGCAGCAGCGTTCCCCCTCCTCCCGCCCCAGCTCCCCCGTTGTTTTAACATGACAGACGCCTGCACGCGTTGGCCACTGTATTGTTTTCTTGCAGGAAGTCTTTGTGTATTTTGGTCCTCTCATCTGAAACTGCATCATTCTGCAGCTGTGTGCACTTTGCCTCCCGTAACGGAATTAACAGCGCCAACTTGTATTTATATAGCGCCTTTAACGTAGTAAAACGTCCCAAGGCGTTTCACAGGAGTGTTACCAAACAAAATTTGACACCGAGCCACATAAGGAGATATTAGAACAGGTGACTTGGTCAAAGAGGTATGTTTTAAGGAATGTCTTAAAGGAGGGGAGAGAGGCAGAAAGGTTTAGGGGGGGAATTCCAGAGCTTGGGGCCCAGACAGCTGAAGGCACGGCCACCAATGGTGGGGTGATGCAAATCGAGGATGTGCAAGAGGCCAGAATTGGAGGAGCACACAGAGATCTCAGAGGGTTTTAGGGCTGGATGAGGTTACCGAGATCGGGAGGGGCGAGGTCATGGAGTGGATTTGAAAACAAGGATGAGAATTTTAAAATCGAATCGTTCCGGACCGGGAGCCAGTGTAGGTCACAAGCACAGGGGCGATGGGTGAACGGAACTTGTTGTGAGTTAGGATACGAGCAGCAGAGTTTTGGATGAACTCAAGTTTACAAAGGGTGCAAGGTGGGTGGCCGGCCAGGAGAGCATTATTTCTACTACAACAACAACTTGTATTTGTATAGTGCCTTTAACGTAGTAAAACATCCCAAAGGCGCTATACAGAAGAGCCTTCTAAAACAAAATTTGACACCGAGCCACAAGAAGTTATTAGGGCAGATGACCAATAGCTTGGTCAAAGAGGTAGGTTTTAAGGAACGTCTTAAAGGGGGTAAGAATGGTAGAGATGCGGAGAGGTTTCAGGAAAGAGTTCCAGAGCACAGGGCCTTGACAGCTGAAGGCATGGCCACAATGGTGGAGCGATTCTAATCGGGGATGCTCAAGAGGCCAGAATTGGAGGAGTGCAGATATCTCGGGGGAGGGGGGAGGAGGGGTTGTGCGGCTGGAGAAGATTACAGAGATAGGGAGGGGTGAGGCCATGGGGGGGATTTGAAAACCATGTTGAGAATTTTAAAATTGAGGCGTTGCTTAACCGGGAGCCAAAGCAGATCAGCGAACTCCAGAGCCGAGTTCAAGTCTGTATACAAACCTGCAAACTCATCACTCCTTCCCATCACAATCTTCATTAATCCCCATGCCCCAGCGATTTTAAGATCCCATCTTCCCTTTCACATCCTTTCATGGTTTTGCCAGCTCAATAAAGACCCTCCGCTCAGATTTCTTATTCCCTGACCCATCACGGAGTCTATTCTTACAGCTCGTGTGCCCCTGCCCTATGGAATTATTTTCCAAAATCACTGACTTTGCCTTGTTACTTTTCTTTTTGCCTTCAAAAGCCTCCTTTAAAAACCTACCTCTTTGATCACCTGCCCACCACAGTCTCATCCTTTATTCCTGCTCGGGCTCCTCCCTTTCCTTCTGTAAAGCACTTTACGGTTCCATCACATGAGAATCACTGTATATAAATGTTAATTTTGTTTTGTTTTCCTTGGCCAACAACATTGAGACACACAATGGTGAAAAGTAAGGGGCAGTGATGAATATTGATCTTGGGTTTATAGCTTTGTTTCCATGTCCTAACTGGGAGTGTTTAGGCCATAAGTTAACATGTCGATAGAGTTTCAGATAAAGCAGTTGGGACTGTGTGGCAATTAATGCTTTTTTTTTAAACAAAAAAAGGCAGATGAATATTTGGTTAGGGGCATGATTGAGAGTTATAAAGGGCTGTACAGACAGAGATAATTGAATGCTGTGTGGAACATAATGGTTCCTAAATAGCTGGAAGTACTAAACTGTGATACCAGGGGAGCCGATTCATCAAGGACCGATAATGTAAGGTTGGATAGGTATTCTGGAATTTTGCTCGACCGCTTTTTAGAGGTAGGGAGAGGAACTTTCCCTCTGGAGATTAAATGAGTTTGCTGATGTCCATGATAGAAAGAAAGAAAGACTTGCATTTATATACTGCCTTTCATGACCTCAGGATGTCTCAAAGCACTTCAGTCAATTAAGTACTTTTTGAAACCATAGAATCATAGAATGATGCAGCACAGAAGGAGGCCATTTGGCTCATCGTGCCTGTACCGGCTCTTTGGTAGAGCTATCCAATTAGTCCCACTGCCCTGCTCTTTTCCCACAGCCCTGTATTTTTTTCCCAGTATTGATCTTTTTCAATGTTACTATTGAATCTGCTTCCACCACCCATTCAGGCAGTGCACTTCCGATCAGAACAACTTGCTGTGTAAAAAATATTTTCCACATGTCGCCTTTGGTTCTTTTGCCAATCACCTTAAATCTGTGTCCTCTGGTTATCAACCCTTCTGCCACTGGAAACAGTTTCTCCCTATTTACTCCATCAAAACCATTCATGATTTTGAATACCTCTATCAAATCGCCTCTTAACCGTCTCTGCTCTAAGGAAAACAACCCCAGTTTCTCTAGTCTCTCTGCAAAACTCAAGTCCCTTATCCCTGATACCGTTCCAGTAAATCTCTTCTGCACCTTCTCTAAGGCCTTGACATCCTTCTCAGTAGGAGTACATAGTGCAAGAAGAAGGGGGAATTCCACTCAGTTCAAGTGGGAAAAGATATGAAATGCAGCTTAATGAGGGTGAGGGAGGAACGATATTCTGCTTAGTGGGGTACGGGGGGGATGTGGAATCCTATTCTGCTGCTCTGTCCGGGAGTGTGAACGACATGCTTCTCAGTGGGGAGGGATGGGCCTTATTTTCCTTGCGCTGTGCAAATTTCACAATTATTACTGTCTAACTGTAGCAGCAAACTTTTCACTGCAACTGAAGCAATGGAAAAACTTGAAGGTTCACACGATTATGCGTTGGAGAGCCTTGTGGATGTCCTCCATCAGTATTGGACCAGTGAGGGATCGCTGTAATTGTACACTGGGATTGAATTGAAATTCACGGGCTGTGTTAGCTCAAACCTGATCAATCAGTCCATTACAAAGTCAAAGCGATATATCGGCGTGAGGATGTGAATTCGTTTTTAGAATCTTGAGTTTGGGTGGCGTGTGGTTACTTCAGTCCCAACCAATCGTTGAACTTCTTTGAAATAAAAGTTTTCTTCTCCCATTTTGTATCATCGTGGGGATAAAACGTGCAGCATATCGTCTCTGACATACACCCATTTTTAGGGAGTTGATGACTGGCTTAGATTCTACCTTATGGCAGCTGTGTGCATTTGTACTTGCATTAAAGAATGTCATGAAGCCTCTGAAATTCAGGACTGTAATACTGAACTCCTCATCTACATACTGCTGCTGGTGATGACATCAATAGGCATAGAATCAGCTTCTATGTTTACAATGACAACACCCAGCTCTACCTCCCCGCCACTTCCCTTCAATCTCTCTGCTGTAAGACACTTTGAGACATCCTGAGGATGCGAAAGGTGCTAAATAAATGCAAGTCTTTCTTTTTATTTTCCTTTGTGCATTGCTGCATCCTTTCTCTCCAACACTGGGAAGAGACTTCAGCAGCCTTGGCCCTAATTGCAGGAACTTCCTTCCTAAACCTCTCCATCTCTCCACTTCTCGCTCCCTCCTTTTAACCATTTCTAACCCACCTTTCTGACTAAGCTTTCAGTCACACTTCATAATCTATCCTCCATAGCTTGCCGTCCAGTCCCTTAACCTCTGCAAAGCTCCTTGGGGAAAAATACATAGAACTTGTAACAAGGGAACAGACCATTTCGCCCAACCAGTCCTTGTTGATGCTTACCCTACACATGAACAAATAGTCCAAATCACATTTACCCGCCCTGTTCCCATATCCCTTCAACCCCTTTTCCTTCATCCACCTGTCCAATCTCATCTTGAATGTCAACACAGTTTCTGCCTTATGCATTAACCCTGGAAGTTAATTCCACATCCTCACAACTATGTGTGAAGTAGTTTCTTCTGCCTTTAGTCCTAAATCTCTAGGGGGAAAAATTCGGTTGGTTTGCGCCTCCTGTTAGCGCCTTAAGAGGGTGCTAATGGGGCGCAAAGTAACTAGCGCCCGGGCGCGGCGATGTCTGCGCCGCTCGCGAAATTGACCAGACATTTTGCGGCGGCGCTAAACACTACCGCCCCGATCTCCTGCGCCCGCAGATCTTGACGTCAGTCGAGCATGCAACGCCCTTGTGGCGCCCCGGACCGGATATTGAGTGGCGTCCCCCTCCTTTCCGCCTGGCGCAAGCAATGACAGGGAGACTGGAACGTTTCCCAGTCAGTGAGTGGCTGGGGGGGGGGTGCTATTTAAAGGTGGCCTCTTCCTGGCTTTTTCTGTGGTAGACATTTATGCACCACTCATTCTGACAGAGATTTTCTGAGAGAGAGAAGGAGAGACTTCTGCATAGTCAATCCTGTGTGAAGTAGTTTTGGCTACTGAGCATCACTTTGCAGGTACTTTTGGATTTGACCTTCATTACTTCGATTACCAAGAGATTGTGGGGACTGCACTGATTTGGGGCGTCGTCCTGCGTCTGCAGAATCGGAGGCAACAGAGACGCAGAGAGAGAGTGGCAATCTTAGCCAGACGGAGGAGGGCCAACAGGCCTCTGTACAGGAGACCTTAGCCTCCCAGGGTATTTCGGCAACAATTCTCCTACATTAATTTGTCTGAGGAGCAGCGTTTGCGCAGGCTGCGCTTCAGCAAGGAGGTGGTCACTGAGCTCTGCCACCTGCTGCAGCCAGATCTGCAGCCTCAACTGAGGACCAGGACGTCTCTGTCGGTAGCAGTGAAGGTCACAGTGGCTTTGAACTTTTATGCCACCGGCTCCTTTCAAGCAGCTACTGGGGACATCGCCAATATCTCCCAGTTCGCGGTCCATTGCTGTATCCGTCAGGTCACAAATGCCCTCTATAAAAGGAGACGCCAGTACATCTCTTTCCCGATGACCCGGGCCAAACAGCATGAACGTGCATTGGGCTTTGTGAGGATAGCGGGCTTCCCCATGGTGCAGGGCGCCTTTGACTGGACGCATGTGGTATTGCGGGCACCGCATGAGAATGCAGAGGTTTTCCGAAACCGCAAGGGGTTCCACCCCTTAAACGTCCAGTTGGTCTGTGACCACAGACAGCTGATACTCGCTGTCAATGCCCGCTATCCTGGCAGCAGCCACGATCCTTTAATCCTGCGCCAGACTGCTGTGCCAGAACTTTTCCAGGCACCGCATCAGCCAAGTGGTTGGCTCCTCGGGGACAGGGGTTATCCTCTGTGCACCTGGCTGATGACACCGCTCCGTACCCCAACACCCCTGCTGAGCTGTGGTACAACGAGAGCCATCTTGCCACCAGGAACATTGTTGAGCAGACGATCGGCGTGCTCAAGCAATGGTTCCGCTGTCTGGACCACTCAGGAGGAGCCCTGCAGTACTCGCTTGAGCGAGTCTCCCTCTTCATAGTTGTGTGCTGCATAACCTGGCAATCCTCAGGACCCAGCCAATGCCACCAGGCCTTGGAGCACCACCGGAAGAGGAGGAGGATGATCAGCAGCAGCACCAAGGCGGGAGGGAGGCTCACAATGTTGAAACTGCAAGGGCCGTCCGTCAACGGCTGATAACAAGCCGCTTCTAGGCCCCTACTGAGGAAATGGCTTCTGGCATGGAGAACAACATGAATGAAACAACCCGCAACCCCTAAGCCGGCCAAGGCAGCAATGATTCCAAAGGCCAAACCTGTACATTTTGAATACAAAAACGTTTTTATTTTACAAACTCTGTGTGTCATTTCTTCATGACAAACTAATAGAAACAAACACACAAAATCATTCATTAACATAACTGGTTCTCACAACCTGGAGATAATGTCCAAAACACTAAACCAAAGGTTGAACACGAACCTCGGCCTTTAATAAAATTGACCAACATTTCGTCACACCTCCTACTTTTTGCCCTTCGAGGGTGATCTCCCTCCCTTGCGCACTTCCCCCCCCTTCCCACCCTACTGCTCCTCCGTAATGGGGCCCCAGTGGCTGCAGCAAGGCTGGTGGAAGGCTGCTGATTGTCAGAACCTGAGACTACAGATGCCCTCGAAGGACGGTCTCGACCAGCTCTGGGCCTGGAGGGCCCGGCTGCAGACTGCACCAACTCTGCATGGGCGGCAGCAGTCTGGGCTACAGGCGGTGGCAAGTGCAATGGGGAAGTGACAATGGTGGCAGCAGGAATGCTGTCATCTTGAGAGAGGACAGCAACTCCCTGCTCGACCAACATACTGGCACTCCCACGAGGCAACACATCAGCATCCGGAGCAATCTGCTGGAGCACAGATTGCTGGCCTGCTGTGGCGCGGTGAGAGCCCCGGGGAAATGTGTCCAAATCAGCGACAATGGCAGCAGTCAGTGCTTGCGTGGCCTCAATCTGAGTCTGCATGAGAGCAGTCTGAGATGGAATCACGGCAGCCAGTGACTGAATTGCAGCACTAAGCTTTAGCGTGGCAATCGCCTGTGCTACAGTAAAGTGCTCCACACTCCTTGCCAGTGCATCAATGCATTCGGGCACCCTTCCCACTGCACCCATGAGCTGAGTGTGCATGTCCACCGCCTGGGTGTTCATTTCAGCGATGAGCTGCTCCTCCTCTGCGTCCAGTGCAGCAGGACTCGCTGGTCTACTCTCCCTCCAGGGAGAAGGCCCCCGAGCTTCCCTAGCCACATCGCGTTGCTGCAGCCCGCTGGGTCCTGGAGCTTCACCCTCATCAGACCCTTCCCCCCTGCTCCCCTCCAGGGAAGACGTGTTCCCAGTGTGGGCATGGGCTTCCTCGGGAGAGGGTGGCGCTGATGCTCCGGCTTCCTCTTCCTCCTCGCCTGCAGCTTCGCTCCCACTGGCAGCTTGAGGGCCCGTCTCCTCAGCTGGTGAATCGCCATCTGAAAGCAGGGAGGTACAAGAGTGGCTTTAGTGTGAGGACAGGGGGGCAGTAAGGGAGGAAGGAGTGCAGCGATTTAGTAAGTTGGATTGAAAGTGTCAAAGGCTGGTGTTGTGAGGGACAAGTGGAATGAGAGAGGAGAGAAAGCTGATGACCTTACCATTGCTGTCCAGAACGGGGTCGGCCTCTCCAGGGGCGACGGAACCGATCACCTGGCTTGCCACAATCCTGTGGACGCGCGCCTCAAGATCGCTGAGGGGTTGCAGCTGAGGCCGCCCTCCACTCGTCCGTTGCTGCTGTCTCCTATTATGAGATAGCTTGGCCTGCAAGAAAAAGGACGGCGTCTGAGTAAATATACAGCCATGGTCTTGCCTGATGTGCCTCCCATAATTGAATAGCCCTTAATGTATGCAGTCATGGTCTTGCCTGATGTGCCTCCCATAGTTGAATAGCCCTTACTGTATGCAAAGTGTGGAATGCGCATGTGTGTTTCATGAGTGTTGGGCATTGGGATTTTAAGATCCTCTGGCCATAGTGAGGTTGAGATGGAGGGATGGAGAGGTAATGAAAAAAAGCCACTCACCCTGATGACCCGAGTGAGGTCGTTGAACTTTTTGCGACATTGAGTATGGGTCCTGGGCACCATGCACCTGGAGGAGACGTGCTGAGCCACCTCCCTCCACACTCTTCTGTAGTCGCGCGGCAAAGGCCTCCTGCCATTCTCAGGGTAGAGTATAGATCTTCTGCGCTCCACCGCGCCAACCAGAGCCTCCAAGGCCCGCTCGCTGAAGCGCTGAGCTCGTTCTCTCACCCTCTCCATAGTCCTTGGCTGGAAAATGTAGTCACAGGTCTCTCCAGGCCGAGATTCAAGGCTCCAATGAGCAGGGTGTGGCTGGAGAGCAAGATCGACCCTCCCCTTTAAGAACTGTCCGGCGCCAGTGTGTCTCTGTTCCATCGCTAACTGACATCACCTGCGCTGCGCCCGCGCTCTGAGTTAGCGCCTCATTCCTCGGCCTTTGCGCCTTAAGACAGGTGTGCAGCGCCTGATTTAGCGCTCCAATCACCTCCAGGGGTGATAAAAGCCAAGTTTGCAGTTGGAGGCGATAATTAGCGCCAGGTGCTAAACTTTGCGCCCGGCCGATAATCGCGCCCCAAACGGGGCGATACTGAATTTCTCCCCCCCCCTTGCATTTAATCTTGTATCTTTGGTCCTTCGTTCTTGACCCCTCAGCCACTGGAAACAGTTTGCTTCTACCTGCCCTGTTCCATCTTTCCATAATTTTAAACACATCTACCATATCGTCCTATAATCTGTGTTGTTCTGACCAAAATGACCCAATTTTTGAAGTCTCCTTGAGTTGGGGTTTCTCACTATGTAAATTAAATTAAGGTGAAACTACCATCTTGAGCACCTGTCTTTGTAAGTTGATGGTCCTTGCCTGCCATGCTTCCATGCTGACCCTCTCGGAGCCATATCATAACTTGAGTTAATGCCTTCAGGAGAGGAAGGAAGAAAATTTAAGGGAGGAGAGAAGAAATTGATCCTTAGAGTGGCATTGTGCCTCCCATGATTCTTCATGTTCTCAGTTATACTGTCAGTCATAGGTAGCCAACAAAGGACCAAGTCAACCAAAATTCTTGTCACGCAGCTAGATTAGCAATGTTATTGGTGGCAGGCAGCATTCATTAATGGAGTGTCACCCATGGCTCAGTGGTAGCACTCTTGCCTCTGAGTCAAAAGGTTGAGAGTTCAAGTCCCACTCCAGGGACTTAATCACAAAATCTAGGCTGACGCTCCAGTGCAGTACTGAGGGAGTGCTGCACTGTCGGAGGTGCCTTCTTTTGGATGAGATGATAAGCCGAGGCCCTGTGTGCCCCCTCAGGTGGACGTAAAAGATCCCACGGTACTATTTGGAAGAAGAGTAGGGGAGATCTCCCCAGTGTCCTGGCCAATATTTATCCCTCAATTAACACCTTAAAAACAAAGCCCCAGATGATCTGGTCATTGTGACATTGCTGTTTGTGGGATCTTGCTGTGTGAAAATTGGCTGCTGTGTTTCCTACATTACAACATTGACTGCAATTCAAAAGTATTTCATTGGCTGTAACGTGCTTTGGGACGTCCTGAGGCTGTGAAAGGCACAATGTAAGTGCAAGTCTTTTTTTAAAAATGTTTGACGTTTTTTGGAATGAAAAATTATATAAATCTTTGTGCAGTTTGGATGCAAGTCTCCTGTGTTTCGTGCCATACTTCCTTCATTGGGTATTTGTCTAATGCCTTGTTCATGCTGCACACTCGCATTGGGAATGACCTCTGACTTGATGAATCTGTTGTTTACACAATGGCCAACAGGTTGAAGAAGAAAAAATGGTGGTAGTAGAAACAATCCTTCCTGTTTCCTGTTTGGCTGCACTTCATGTATATTCAACAGGACCTGGGTGAAGCAGATAGGGAGCTGAAAAAAGCTGGAGGGAATTCTGTGCATGTGCTGACACTTGAATGGATGTTTTCCAAAAGTTTCTTTGAACTGCACCTGTAGGAGCTGAACTCTAGGTTCGTAAAATCCAATTGAAACTGCTGGAGTTGTGGCCTGTGGGGATACAGGCTGATTCACAGTCAGCAATTGGCGCCTGCAGTCAGGAAGTGTCGGCACTAGGACTCTTGACTTCACATGATTCAGAATAAAGAAAGCCGCTAAATGTTTGTTGTTTGCAGTGCACACTCCTCTTCATTGGGGGAAAGTGCAGATTTGACGACCGCTTTGCCGAACACCTCCATTCTGTCTGTAAGTGCAACCCCCCGAGTTACCTGTGGCTTGCCGCTTTAAAGTCCTCCACCCATTCCCATTCTGAGCTCTCTTGTCATTGACTGGGTACACTGTACCATTTGAAGCTCAATGCTAGCTTCAGGGGCAGCAGCTCATCTTTCTCCTAGGCGCCCTGCAACCTTCTGGTCTGAGCACTGACTTCAGTAACTTCATCATTTTCAATTTCATACCTGCCCTCGGGGCTTCCATGGTTTTCATCTCTCCCATTTACCCAAGCTTCTCGCTTCCATAGTTATTTATGCCCTTTGTTTCTTTTACGTCCTAATGCTTCTGTCTGTTACTTGACTGAAGTAATCAATTACATCATTCCACTCATAAATCTTCGAAATCTATCTATCTGTATCTGTCTCCCCCCACTCTCTCTCCCTCTCTCTCTCTCTCTCTCTCTCTCTCTCTGTCATCGATCTCTCTCTCTCTATAACTCTCCCTCTATCTCTATCTCTGCATTTACCTACATATAACTACACATCTCTCTATCTGTGACCGCCTCTTATTTTTCGGTTCTGAAGAAGGGTCTGCATCTGAAATGGAAACGTGTCTGTTCTTTCCCCAGTTGCTGACTGGCCTGCTGTGTGTTTCCGTCATTTTCTATTTTAGTTTCAGATTTCCAGCATCTGCACCATTTTGCTAAAAGGGAATACTCTTGTAAATTCAGTACGCAAATGAGAGCATGTTAACCCAATTAGTATTTTGTTGATTTGGCTCCTATTTTCCACTTTGGACTAAGTAATGAAATCATTTCCCAGGTCAGATTTAACAAATTTAGTTCACCATTGTTTGCATAACTGGAAATGCATTGAGAAAATGCATTGCTAAATTATCCCAAAGGTACGTGAGCCAGATAGTAGGGTGTGATGTCAAGGACGGATAATCAAATTCTGTCTTCAGGGTACTGTATTCAAATGTGCTAACAACTGTTTTAATAGCAGAAGTCTTCAGCGTATATAGCCTCCTCACTTTTCAATTCTTATTCCCAGGCCTTGAATCTGGATTTGGAAGAATTTAATTTTCACCACACAGTAATAGGTATGTGAGATAGGCTCCCACTTAGAACAGTTAATGCTTGGGTTGCTTCACACTTTTAAAAAGGAGCTGGATGAATATCGAGTTTCAAAGAGGGTTTGAAGGTTATAAAAAATAAGTACATAGAGAGATTGAAATCAGTGGGGAATAAGATAGAAAGAAAGACTTGCATTTATATAGCACCTTTTATGACCTCAGGATGTCCCAAACGCTTTACAGCCACTGCAGTATTTTTGAATTGTCGTCTCTGTTGTAATGTAGGAAGCGCGGCAGCCAATTTGTGCACAGCAAGATCCCACAAACCGCAATGTGATAATGACCAGATCATCTGATTTTTTTTTTTGGTGGTGATGTTTAAGGGATAAATATTGGCCGGGACACCAGTGAGAACTCCCCATGCTCTTCTTCGAAATAGTGCCATGGGATGTTTTCCGTCCACCTGAGAGGGAAGGCGGGGCCTCGGTTTAATGTCTCATCCGAAAGATGTCACCTCTGACAGTGCAGCACTCCCTCAGTACTGGCACTGGAGTGTCGGCCATAGATTAAGTGATCTGGACAACCTCTCCACAACCTTCTGACTCGGGTGAGAATGCTTTCACTGAGCCATGGCTAAAACCTATTATGGAGAGTCCATAATAGTTCCTGAGCTGCTGAGACCCTGGAAATGTCTTAAGATGTGGAGGTGGAGATATCAAATTCAAGAAATTAAATTAGATCAGCCACGATGTAATTGAATAGTGTAACAGGCTCGAGGGGCTGAGTGGTCTACTCCTGTTCCTATGTTTCTAACTCGATAGATATTTTGCAGAAAAAGTGGGTGAGGGGTATGAAGTGTGGGACCAGCCAGATGGACTGCAATGGTCCTTTTGAGTCCTGCACATTCCTACGTGTAACATAGGGTGTAAGGTTAGATGTGTTCTCTGCAGAATCTATTTTACCCAGGTAGGGAGGTCCTTTGCCTAACATTTGCTCAGGAGATTAAACCGGAGAGTCTGTAATAAAGCATACTGCATAGGGCCTATTTAAGAAGTAGGCTTTGTGAATTAAACGGTCATTTTTTTGTTCGATGTTTCTCCTTGCGCCATAGTTGGTTGTGAATATAAATTTGCAACAGTCCCATGGAGAACTGCTGGGGGTAGATGGGAAAAATCGGGCGGCCTGCCCATTTCCCACCGGACAGGTTAGGTTTAGGGATGCCAACTCTGGTTGGACGTATTCCTGGACGTTTCATCACATGACCTCTCGTCTCCAATCGCTCCGTCCGGTCAAACCGCCTTTTTTGCCCATCACCGATTTTTTTTTATATATATGAGTGTTCAAACAAAATTTTTTTAAAACACACTCTTTGTGTTAATGCCACTATAATTTTTCTCCCGGGTTGCTTGCAGCAATTCCTGGAGACTCCAGAACAATCCTGAAGGGTTAGCAACCATTGTTAGGTTAAAATTACCCCATAGTGCCAGGACCGAGAAGCAGAAGTTAATGGCAGTCATGCAATGCAATGTATTAATTGAGATTAATACCTGTAGAAAAAAAATCCTTAAAATGGGCATGTCTTCTATGTTTTCACTGGGTTTAGCTTTGGTTTGTACCAGTGTACCGAAAAATGGAATTGTGGGACATTGCACTTTCTTTAGAAAAATACTCGACCCTTATTTTTGTGTAATTTCTTAATAAAAGTGTGATGATTACATTGGCATTATCCTTCAGTATGGATACCAACAACAGCAGCAACTTGCATTTATACAGTGGCTTATAAAGTAAAGCATCCGAAGGCGCTTCACAGGAGCGTTATCAGACAAAATTTGACACCGAGCCACATGAGATATTAGGGCAGGTGACCAAAAGCTTGGCCAAAGAGGTAAGTTTTAAGGAGCATCTTAAAGGAGGAGAGAGAGATAGAGAGGCTTAGGGTCTAGGCAGCTGAAGGCATGGTCGCCAATGGTGGAGCGAAGGAAATGAGGGACGCGCAAGAGGCCAGAATTGGAGGAACGCAGAGATCTCTGAGCGCTTAGGGCTGGGGTGAGGCGGTAGTGATTTGAAAATGAGGTGAAGAATTTTAAAATCGAGGCGTTGCCGGACCGGGAGCCAATTTAGGTCCGCGAGCACAGGGTTGAGGGGTGAGCGGGACTTGATGCAAGTTAGGTTATGGGGATCAGAGTTTTGGATGAGCTCAAGTTTACATTGTACATGAATTATATCCAGTGGCTATCAGCATTTTTCGAATTTTTTTTGGACGACAGAGAAAATACTGATCCAAAACTAAAACTACCTCAGATTGATTTCTCAAACCTGTAATCCATCAATGTAGCCCCAAAACAGCGGCGGCAACAGAAACAATGCTGCAGGAAAATCAATGCTGGAGCACTCAAAGACCCCGCTAAGAAATCCCTATTCAGCCTGCGCCTCACAAACAACCTGACGACTCCCAGTGATGCAGAGACAGAGGGCTGGATTTTGTCTTGAGGTTGGGTTGGGGTCGTGTAATCCGCATTTCGTGTTTCCCCCCCGACTCCATATTTTGGTTCTGTCTTCACAAAGGAGGACACAAATAACCTCCCAGAGATGTTGGCGAACATACGGTCTGATGAAAGGGAGGAACTGAAAGAAATCAGTATTTGCAGGGAAATGGTGTTAGGAAAATTGACGGTATTGAAGGCCGATAAATCCCCAGGGCCTGATAATCTACATCCTAGGGTACTTAAGGAAGTGGCCCTAGAAATAGTAGATGCATTGCTGATCATCTTCCAACATTCGATGGAATCTGGAACTGTACCCATGGATTGGAGGGTAGCTAATGTTACCCCACTATTCAAAAAGGGTGGTAGAGAGAAAGCGGGGAATTACAGACCGGTAAGCCTGACATCGGTAGTGGGGAAAATGCTAGAGTCCATTATAAAGGATGTAATAGCTGAGCATTTGAAAAACAGTGACAGGATCGGACAAAGTCAACATGGATTTACAAAAGGTAAATCGTGCTTGACTAATCTACTGGAATTTTTTGAGGATGTAACTGGGAAAATAGATAAGGGAGAACCAGTAGATGTGGTGTATTTGGACTTTCAAAAGGCTTTCGATAAGGTCCCGCATAAGAGATTAGCGGGTAAAGTTAAGGCACATGGGATTGGGGGCAAGGTATTGACTTGGATAGAGAACTGGTTGGCGGACAGAAAGCAGAGAGTAGGAATTAATGGGTCTTTTTCCGAGTGGCAAGCAGTGACTAGTGGGGTACCGCAGGGATCGGTCCTTGGACCCCAGCTATTCACAATATACATTAATGATCTAGATAAGGGAATTAAATATAATATCTCCAAGTTTGCAGATGACACAAAGCTGGGTGGGAGTGTGTGCAGCGAGGAGGATAGCGAGAAACTCCAGGATGATCTGGACAGGTTGGGTGAGTGGGCAGAAGCGTGGCAGATGCAATATAACGTGGATAAGTGCGAGGTTATCCACTTTGGTGTCAAAAACAGAAAGGCAGACTATTATCTGAATGGCAATAGATTGGGAGAAGGGGAAGTGCAACGAGACCTGGGTGTCCTTGTGCACCAGTCGCTGAAAGTAAGCATGCAGGTGCAGCAGGCGGTGAAGAAGGCAAATGGTATGTTGGCCTTCATAGCGAAAGGGTTTGAGTATAGGAACAGGGATGTCCTGCTGCAGTTGTACAGGGCCTTGGTGAGACCACACCTTGAGTACTGTGTGCAGTTTTGGTCGCCTTATCTGAGGAAGGATGTTCTTGCCATGGAAGGAGTTCAGCGAAGATTCACAAGGCTGATACCTGGGATGGCAGGAATGACATATGAGGAGAGATTGGGTCGATTGGGCTTATACTCACTGGAGTATAGAAGAATGAGAGGGGATCTCATCGAAACATATAAAATTCTGACAGGTCTGGACAAACTAGATGCAGGAAGAATGTTCCCGATGGTCGGAGAGTCCAGAACCAGGGGTCATAATCTACGGACAGAAATGAGGAAGAATTTCTTCACCCAGAGAGTGGTGAACCTGTGGAATTCTCTATCACAGAAGGTAGTTGAGGCGAAGTCATTAAATATATTCAAGGATGAGTTAGATATATTTCTTAAAGCTAAAGGTATCAAGGGATATGGGGAGAAGGCAGGTACAGGGTACTGAGTTTAGATGATCAGCCATGATCTCATCGAATGGCGGAGCAGGCTCGAGGGGCCGAATGGCCTACTCCTGCTCCTATCTTCTATGACTCCAGATTAATGTGGATGCCTGATGCAATTTTCACTTAATTGGGCAATTGAGTTGCAGCATGTGGGAACCCATGAACTACTTAGTGGTTTCAGTCTGAAACCCGCCTCTGATGATGTCATCATTGCTGACTGCCTGCTCTCAGAGATTGTCTGGCTACTGGTGAGAGAGGACCTGTCTGCATTGCCTCAGAGAGAGAGAGAGAATTTTTTGCATCAAAACCCTCTTACACCAAAAGCCTAGACATTGAATGTAGCAGTATCAGAGGCGACTTTCACACCTAATACTACTACTACCTTCATCACATCTCCGTTGTAATAGTGGACTTGCAGCCGATAGTCAGCTATCCATTTGTGCTCCCGCCAGGTTTCACTGGAGTGTTTCACACCAGGCGTGCTTCACGTCAGAAAAGGGTTAAACTAGCTACAACATTTCAAAATGGCATTACAGACCCAATTTAGGGCTTGTTAAGAGCTTTAATGGCCTCTCCCGCCTGTAGGAGGCGGGAGAGAGTCGGGAACCCCGCGACTGCTTTTGTCAAAATTGCGTGGAGTCGGGATGGGGTCGGAAACCCCGACCCCGCAAATTTAACCCCCCACACGCCTCCAAACCCGACTCCATGGGTCATTCAAAATCCAGCCCAGAGTGTCCACAATGCCTGGTCTGCACTCAAGGCCTCCATAATCAGCACCTGTGAAGAGACGCTCAGTCACTCGACCAGGAAACACCAAGACTGGTTCGACGAGAATGACCAGGAGATCCAGGAGCTAATAAGCCGCAAGCACAAGGCATTCCTGATCTGGAAACAGCAACAGAACTCGAGAGCAAGAAAGCAGCTCTACAGACGCCTGAAGGCCGAGGTCCAACAAAAAACTCGCGACCTAAAGAACAGATGGTGGGTGGAGAAAGCGCAGGAGATCCAGCAGCTAGCCAACAACCACGACGTGCGTGGATCCTTTAGCGCAGACAAGACCATCTACGGCCCAAGCACCCAAGGTCCTACCCCACTGCGGGCCAAGAACGGAGAGGTACTTATCAAGGACAGAGATGCAGTCAGTGCCCGCTGGAAGGAGCACTTGAAGATCTCCTTAACCGAGACAATGGCCCAGAAATTGATCTCGCTCTGTTCCCGCGGGGGTAAGGCTTTCCCGCGATCTCTCACCTCGCTTGTGCTTTTTCAGATCCAGCTCGCACGAACTTGATGTTCCAGACATCAGCTGGGCAGTGCTTGCGTATCCCAGCGGCGTAGTGAATTCGTGCGAGCTGTGGGATCACGTGACTCAGTTAGAGCCAATGGCAGCACACCATCTTCCATTCATAAGTTTCACATACGTGCTGTGAAATCTATGAATCTTACACCCCCCCCAAAATAACAGCTAAACCTCAATTAAATTTTTAAAAAAAACCATCACATTAATAAAATAAGTATAGTTAATTAAATTAACCATTTTAAATAAAAAATTAAATTTTTGAAAAAATTTAAAATCTTTTAAAAAGTTATAAAAATAAACTTACCTGTCTTTAAAGTCTCTAAAAAAGATATACCTGTTAAAAAAAAAAATTCAAAAAAATACTTAATTCACTACTTACCTTCTTAAAAGTGGGTCTTACTCCTCCTTTTTACATTTCTAAAATCTTCAGTACTTACCTGCGCGTCCAAAGCATGAAGTGCACAGCGTGCGCGCAGCCTGTAGCGCGCACGCGATGCACCGAGGAACCGCCCCCTTTTCAAAAGAGCAATTGCCGGTTTTCAGCGCATGCGCAGGGCATGCAGAAAACCGGCAATTGGAGTGGGAATACGCGAGAGTACGCAGTGCGTACTCTCGCGTCGCGGGATCAATTTCTGGGCCTTTGTCTTCGATGCGAGTGTCCTCGACTCCATCCCACAGCGTGCTACCCGCCACCATCTCAGTACAACCCCAACCGGCATGAGGTTGAAAAGGCCATCTGACAACTGAAGAACAACAAGGCCTCAGGAGCAGATGGAATCCCTGCCGAGGCACTACTGGCGCGAATTCATGAACTAATTTCTCTTATCTGGAAGGAGGAGAGCATGCCAGGGGATCTCAGACCATCTTCAAGAAAGGTGACAAGTCCGTTTGCGGTAATTACAGAGGAGTTTCTCTGCTGTCTGCCACAGGGAAAGTTATCGCAAGAATCCTCCTCAATCACCTTCTCCCAGTGGCTGAAGAGCTTCTCCCAGAGTCGCAATGCGGATTCCGCCCACTAAGGGGCACAATGGACATGATCTTCACCACGCGCCAATTACAAGAGAAATGCAGGGAACAGCACCAACCGCTGTACATGGCCGCCTTTGACCTCACAAAGGCCTTTGACACTGTCAACCGTGAGGGATTATGGAGTGTCCTCCTCAAATTCGCTGCCCTCAAATGTTTGTCACCATTCTCCACCTGCTTCACGATGACATGCAAGCCGTGATCCTGACCAACAGTTCCAACACAGACCCAATTCACGTACGGACCGGGGTCAAGCAAAGCTGTGTAATCGCACCAACGCTCTTCTCGATCTTCCTTGCTGCAATGCTCCATCTCACCCTCAGTAAGCTCCCTGCTGGAGTGGAACTAATTTACAGAACAAACGGGAAACTGTTCAACCTCCGTTGCCTTCAGTCCAGATCCAAGGTCGTCCCATCCTCTGTCGTCGAATTACAGTATGCAGATGACGCTTACGTCTGCGCACACTCTGAGGTCGAACTCCAAACCATCGTCAACACCTTCACCGAAGCGAAGCGTACGAGAGCATAGGCCTTACACTAAACATCCGTGAGACAAAGGTACTCTACCAACCTGCCCCCGCCACACAGTACTGCCCCCCGATTATCAAAATCCACGACAAGGTCTTGGACAACGTGGACCACTTTCCATACCTCGGGAGCCTACTGTCAACAAGGGCAGATGTCGATGACGAAGTCCAACACCGCCTTCAGTGAGCCAGTGCAGCCTTCGGTCACCTGAGGAAGAGAGTGTTTGAAGACCAGGACCTCAAACCCAGCACCAAGCTCATGGTCTACAGAGCAGTAGTAATACCTACCCTCCTGTATGCCTCAGAGACATGGACCATGTACAGCAGGCACCTCAAAGCACTGGAGAGGTACCACCAACGCTGCCTTCGCAAGATCCTGCAAATCCATTGGCAGGATAGGCGCACCAACGTCAGTGTCCTCGCTCAGGCCAACATTCCCAGCATTGGAGCTTTGACCACGCTCGATCAGCTCCGATGGATGGGTCCCATCGTCCGCATGCCCGATACGAGAATGCCAAAACAAGCGCTCTACTCGGAGCTCCGACATGGCAAGAGAGCCCCAGGTGGGCAAAGGAAATGCTTCAAGGACGCCTTCAAAGCTTCCTTGAAAAAGTGCAACATCCCCACCGACACCTGGGAATCCCTGGCCCAAGACCGCACAAAGTGGAGGAGAAGCATCCGGGAAGGCGCCGAATACCTCGCGTCTCTTCGCCGGGAGCAAGTGGAAGCCAAGCGCAAGGAGTGCACGTCAACCCAAGCACCCCACCCACCCGCCCCTTCAACCACCGTCTGCCCCACCTGTGACAGAGACTGTCGGTCCCGCATTGGACTCATCAGTCACCTGAGAACTCATTTTTAATGTGGAAGCAAGTCATCCTCGGTTCCGAGGGACTGCCTAAGAAGAAGAAAGAATCTCATGTTATCTTTTAAACTGCTTGAAGTTGACTGTTGCA
Source organism: Squalus acanthias (assembly GCA_030390025.1). Classification (NCBI taxonomy): domain Eukaryota; kingdom Metazoa; phylum Chordata; class Chondrichthyes; order Squaliformes; family Squalidae; genus Squalus; species Squalus acanthias. The sequence goes on along the minus strand of CM059427.1, from coordinate 105,615,370 downwards.
GTTTAGGATTTACTCTGAAACTGTTGAGCAGATTACTGCTTTGTATTCTTCTCCCAAGTGTCCCACTGAGTTTTTGTGTAACTGGAAAGCTGTGTTCACATTCTGTGCTAAAGAGGTGTGAAGCAGGGTTATTTTTTTTTGGCTCCTTCTACATTGCTTTGCGTTCCTCTCTGTAGTTTGGAAGAAAAAGCTCCCTCCCCCAAATGGATCATTTGCAGACCAAATGTGCCTGTTCTTAACGGCTCTGAGGGAAACTGTTATCCTCTTGTGATAATGAGGCACTGGGTCTCTCTGATCCTGAAAGAATTTCACAGTGTGCGAAGACATAAAGTCATAGCCGAGCCGTTTGAAGTTGAGACATTGAAGAGCCAAAAATAGCCATTGAAAAGTTGCCAATGGGTTGGCCCTGCTGTGCGAGCAAGGGTGAGAGATGACCCTTGAACTGTAACTCCACCCCTATGGCTGGGAGACAACAGAGGCCGTGGCATGCATCCAACAGTCACCTAGTGGAGCGTAACCCCTGTGTGGTGTGCCAAAAGTAATGGAAGCGGAGTATAATTGACTGATTTCCTTTGCTGAATACTTGATCTCCAGGATACCACCTCCAATTCCTGGCTGGAAATGGGACTCTGGGGACCCCCAGTTTCTTATCGGCCTGCAACAGTCAGACAGGGCCAGGCAGCTCACTTGAGATATTTTGACAGGGATGCAGTCAAGGGCAATGTGCAGGTACCAGAAGGTCCCGACGTGTTGCACAAACGCAGCTTCCTGCCCCGCTCCCCAAGGAGACTGGCAGCTTTTTTTCAAAAAATTCTTTTAACGCCGGATACCTTTCAACTGGTTCAGACAACTGTGAATGACAAAAACAATCTGTTCATCAGCATCAGCTGTCTCGGATCCTTGTAAATCTTGCAAATAACGGTGCAGTGCCTTTTGGGGAACAAATCCAAAGTAAACAAATCCATTTAAATTGACATGCAAAGTCTAAACAATTTTAACAAATTCTGTCTCGTCTGCGTCTTATAAAGGCACGACTTTATATGGATATCAAAATTACATCATGTAGTCTGATGCTTTTTATTACCCTGTCGCTTAAAGGAAAAAGCAAGCAGTGCTGCAAAATAAGAGCTGTCACATTTTAAAAAGCATTTATTTGAAAACAAATAAAGTGCTTAAAAGGTGGTGAGGCATTTTAGTGCAGTACTGTGGTTTAGTTGTTAGATGTCTATCTCCTGCGATTGCTCACTAGTTGAGTCAACATTTTCTTCTTGCAGGGCAGTATAGGTGAAGGTGCATTTTCTGGACAAGGAGAATATCAAGAAATAATGAAAGAACTTTCATTTCTATAGCACCTTTCATGACCTCCGCAAGTCCCAAAACTCTTTACAGCCAATGAAGTAATTTTGAAGTGTAGTCCCTGTTGTAATGTAGAAAATCTGACAACTAATTTGCGCTCGGCAAGGTCCCAGAAGCAGCAATGAGTTAATGACCAGATTATCCGTTTTGGTGATGTTGATTGAGGGACGACTATTGGCCAGGACTCCGGGGAGAACTCCCCTGCTCTTCTTCGAATAGTGCCGTGGGAGTTTTTACATCCAGCTGAGGGGGCAGACTTGGTTTAACGTCTCATCCGAAAGGTGGCACCTCAGACAATGCAGCACTCCCTCAGTACGGCTCTGGAGTGTCAGCTGAGATTACGTGCTCAAGTCTCTGGCGTGGGGCTTGAGCCTTCTGATGTAGCGGCGAGAGTACTACCCAATGAGCCATGGCTAACACCCGGACAAGATAACTATGCAAAATTTCCCCAACTGTTTCCTTCCCCTGTTCTCCCCGCCCCCTGCCCCTTCGCTGTGACTAGCTGAAACGTGGCATTGCCAGACGTTTAGAGATTGGTAGACATTGGTGGCATTGCCCCCCTTTCTTGACCTGTTCGTTGTTGATTGATGCGTGATGCAAGAAGGAGTCTAACTTCTAAATGTCTCCTTTTCCCACACTGGAGAACCATTAAAGATGAGTTTTAAACAAACCACTTGAGGTTTTATTTCTGTTTATATAAATAGCTGATGCCTTGTGAATAAATATTCTTTACCCAAAGTACGTTGTGTTTAAAATTTTGAGTTACAAGCCTGGTGAGACAAGAATCTGACACTTTCAACAGCCACGGTAAAAATGTTTGACTACTTTCTGGTGTATTACAGCACATTGACATTAGTTGTTCTCTCAAAAGCACAAATAACAGCATGCAGGTTTTATTGTATATGGAATATTGAAGCCTTGCCTGCTCGGAAGATTTACAGAGCCATGGCTGCTAATGACGCATGTGTATCGTGTCAGCCAGTGGCTCAGTGGGTAGCACCCTCGCCTCTGAGTCAGAAGGTTGTGGGTTCAAGTCCCATTCCAGAGACAAAAATCTAGGCTGACACTCCAGTGCAGTGCTGAGGGAGTGCTGCACTGTTGGAGGTGTCGTCTTACGGATGAGACGTTAAATCGAGGCCCCGTCTGCTCTCTCAGGTGGACGTAAAAGATCCCACGGCACTATTTCGAAGAAGAGCAGGGGAGTTCTTCCCAATGTCCTGGCCAATATTTATCCCTCAATCAACATAACAAAAACAGATGATCTGGTCATTATCACACTGCTGTTTGTGGAACCTTGCTATGTGCAAATTGGCTGCTGCGTTTCCTACATTACAACAGTGACTACACTTCAAAAAGAAAGTACTTAATTAGCTGTAAAGCACTTTGGGACATCCGGTGGTCATGAAAGGTGCTATAGAAATGTCTTTTAAAAAAAAAAGTCTGGAAGAAAACTGTATTTTGTTTAATTTGAACGCGATCTTGTGATATTCAGTAGGTCAGTTGTCTGGGAAAAGATAGACCTTTTTTCTCAAGTATTTTGGGCTAAATGGCTAACAGTTCTTGCTTCAAACATAAACTTTTCAGCATCCTGTTAAAATTGTCCTTTTTAATACACTGTCCTCCAAAATCCACAATGTTCATTGTCACTGATGCAGCATTGATTCTATTTGAAAGAATTTCCGGGCAATTTCTGAGACCACTGGAGAACAAGAAGGGGATGTTAGATGGTCTGCCAAACAGGATACAGCAATTTTAAAAAAAATTAAACTTCACAATAAATAAAATTTCACAGAGACACATGAGTGAGCAGAATTCCCTGATTGTACATTAATTGAGGTCGCACCATCTGGCTGAATCTTTCATGCTATCGTTAACTCGGCCAGTGGCTCAGTGAGGCAGTACATTGGTGCTCTGCGATGAGAGGAAGGATTGCAGTTGGGATGCCCTTTACCTGGCCAGTTGTTGACTTGTCTGGGCCATCAGGTGAAGTGTGGAATGGGAGCCAGCACTGAGATTTTGTCAATGGCTTTGTGAGTTTCAAGGTTCACTGCCAAAGCACTGTAAGGCTTCGTTATCGTACTGATGTCATAGTGATGTAATTAACTCTGAGGCCTGAATTATCCATTTTTTGTTTACTGAGCGGGAGCCATGTTTTCTATTTCTCTCTCATTTAGAAACTGTGCTGCAATGTGGAAAATCTTGCTACGGTCTATTCAAGAGTGTGTTTGACATTGGTACAAACACGTAAGCTTTCTTCCATATTGTTGACTTGGCCAGTAGATGTATCGGTTGAAAATGATGAATTGAAGAGTTCTCTCGATAGTACAGCGATTTATGTTGTGTTGCTCCATATGTTGTGTTACTGAACTGTACAAGGATGCTGACCTATCTTAACACAGCTACCTGCTGTAACGCACTAGAATTTGATCAATTTCATGTGGTCTCCTTGACTTCAGACTCCACGCAACAAATCTAACCAGTGAAAATTGTACAACCCTAAATATATCCCTCAATCATTCTCTCAAGAAATGCATGCAAGTTGCCTTTTGAGCCAATTTACACTGTTTGTTTCAATGACCTTTCCCAATAACTTATTCCTCATGATCTTTTGTACAAAGAAAAAAAAATCATTTAACTTCCTTGCCTACTCCTAACTTCCGTAGCTTGTGACCCTCAGTGCTACAGCGAACAACTACCCTGGATCAACTTTTGTCATTTCCCTTCATAATCTGAAAATTTCCAGTAGGTCAGCTTGACGTATTTTTCAGACTAGAAGTGACTCAACTTCCTTGGCCTTTTCTCAGATCCCTGGTATCCATTAATCATCCTGGATGCTCCCATGTGTACTGACTTGAAGGCAATATAATCTTGCTACTATGTTGCATTTCACCTATTTGGTAGGCTGGGTGATGAGAGGTGAGCAAGTAACATTTCGCCTAGGAGCTCAAGCAGTTCAATGCTTGGCTCCTCAACTTCATAAGCTTGCTCTGCTGCCTAATCGAGGTGAACAGTTCTCACTTAGTACTTGCCCTGAAGGTGGGGTATGACTTGAACCATGGAATTTTTCATGTTCTCTAATCATGCCTACCAAGTATTCAACAACAACAACAACGACTACTTGAATTTATATAACGCCTTTAAAATAGTTAAACTTCCCAAAGCACTTCACAGGAGTGTTATCAGACAAAATTTGACACTGAGCCACATTAAGAGATATTATGACAGTTGATGAAAAGCTTGGTCAAAGAGTTAGGTTTTAAGGAACAACTTCTAGGAGAAGCGAGAGATAGAGATACAGAGAGGTTTAAGGAGGGAATTCCAGACCTTGGAGTCTTCGCAGTTGAAGGCACGGCCGCCAGTGGTGGAGTGATTGAAATCGGAGATGAGCAAAAGGGCAGAATTGGGGGAACGTAGAGATCTCGGAGATTCATCCACTAGGAAGTGCAATTCTAGCAAGGCTATGTACTGTTGTACAGCCTGAAGGTTCAACTGAGATTGGTGACATGCACCCATTTCTGCCCCTGTTTGATGTAAGTCCTGTCTTGACTCCCACCCCATCCACCTCCAACTCATTGACCTCGATTTTAAAATCCTCATCCTTGTTTTCAAATCTTTCCATGGCCTCACCCCTGCCTATCTCTATAACCTCCTCCAGCCCTACAACCCTCTGAGATATCAGCACTCCTCCAATTCTGGCCTCTTGCACATCGCCGATTTTCATTGCTCCATCAGTGGCGGCTGTGCCTTCAGCTGCCATGGCCCTAAGCTCTGGAATTCCTTCCTCAGCCTCTCTCTCCCTTGAGACACTCCTTAAAACCTACCTCTTTGACCAAGCCTTTGGCCATCTGCCCTAATATCTCTTTATGTGGCTTGGTGTCAAATTTGGTTGATAACGCTCCTGTGAAGTGCCTTGGGACATTTTACTGCGGTAAAGGCTATATAAATACAAGTTGTTGTTGTTGAAACAGTGGTATCAATACAGAAAATAATTTAAAAGGCTAATGGAATGCTGGCCTTTATATATAGAGAATACAAGGGGGTAGAAGTTATACTGCAGCTATACCAAACCCTGGTTAGACCACACCTGGAGTATGGTGAGCAGTTCTGGGCACCACACCTTGGGAAGGATATAGTGGCCTTGGAGGTAGTGCAGCATAGATTTACCAGAATGATACCTGGACTTCAAGGGTTAAACTACGAGGAGAGATTACACAAACTAGGGTTGTATTCCCTGGTTTTTGGAAGGTTAAGGGTGATCTGATCGAAGTTTTCAGGATATTAAGGGGAACAGATAGGGTAGATAGAGAGAAACTATTTCCGCTGGTTGGGGATTCTAGGACTAGGGGGTATAGTCTAAAATTTAGAGCCAGACCTTTCAGGAGTGAAATTAGGAAACACTTCTGCACACAAAGGGTGGTAGAAGTTTGGAACTCTCTTCCGCAAACAGCAATGGATGCTGGGTCAATTAATTTTAAAGCTGAGATTGATAGATTTTTGTTAACCAAAGATAGAAACATAGAAACATAGAATCTAGGAGCAGGAGTAGGCCATTCGGCCCGTCGAGCCTGCACCACCATTCAATACGATCATGGCTGATCATTCAAATCCAGTACCCTGTCCCTGCTTTAATCCCCACAGTACACATATCCCACCCGACCCCCGTAACCCCACGTATTTAATTCCCCCTAACATATCCCATCCTATCCCCATAACCCCACATATTTAATCCCCCCCTAACACTAAGGGTCAATTTATCATAGCCAAATCAACCTAACCCGCACATTTTTGGACAGTGGGAGGAAACCGGAGCACCCGGATATTAAGGGATACGGCCCAAAGGCGGGTATATGGAGTTAGATCGCAGATCAGTCGTGATCTCATTGAATGGTGGAACAGGCTCGAGGGGCTGAATGTTCCTGTGTTCCTAATGCTCACTCCGTTTCTTTTAAAAATCCATTCATCCTGGGATCACCTGCCATAAATTCGACCAGTTAACCTGAGGTTGCTGTTGGCTATTGCCGGATTAATGTTTGGTGTTTGTATAAGAAAACACTCGGCTTAATTCGCACTTAACATCGTTATATATATATATTCTGGCACTAGATGCACAGCATTTTAATGCTGGAATGCAGTCTAAAGTCTGTCTTAACTCTTGAATGTCTTTCTCCTTCAAATACATAAACAGTGTTTTGTGTAGACCTGTGTTCAACAGTTTATCTTTGCAATTGGTGTCTGTAAATTAAGCTTGGCTCTTCGCCAGCCAGCAAAGCATTTGAATTCACTATTTTTGTCCCTGATGCTGGCGGCTATCGTATTTAAACCAGCAAAACTGTCAATGACTCCCAATAAACTCCTTTGCTTTGTAATTCCTGCTGTGCATACACTTCCAATTGACGGGGAAGCACTAAGGCAGCACTCTTCATTATTGTACTGGTGATGTAATTAACTTTGAGGCCTGAATTATCCTTTTTTCCCCCCAATGAGTGGAAGCCATGTTTTTTATTTTTCTCTTTCATTTAGAAACACTGCAGCAATATGGAAAGTCTTACTACGATATATCCAAGAGTGTGTTTGACATTTGTACAAATACTTAAGCTTCCTTTGGTATTGTTGACTTGGCCAGTAGATGTATCTGTTGAAAATGAAGAGCTGATAAGTTCTCTCGCCAGCACAGTGATTGAATGCTCTAGCTATACGGACTAGAGGGTACATATCTGTAAATGACTCAATCAGAACATCAGTAGGGCTTGTACAACTGGCATCAGTGTCCCTGGGGTAGAAGGTGTAAAAAGCAGACAGGAGTCCTCCTGTTCACAGCTGTCCATTGACTGTTACTTGAAAGTTCATGTGTGACGACAGATCGGTTCATTATTCTCCATGTAATCTTTCCTAGGGATTATGATGTTCACAGTGCTGTCATTCTTGGGTGTCTATTATTCTCTATTGTTATGGTAATAAAAATCTGTTGCTGTTGCCACAATTTACAGGAAACTTTCGTTTATCCGGCACCCAAATATCCGGAATTCTCGCTTAACCGGCAAAAATCATCCTCCGAAAACTCCTCTCAAATAACCGGCAATGTTGCCGAGTGGCAGTCGAGTCTCCGCGAACGCCGAGTGCTCCAAAAACTCCTCTCAAATAACCGGCAATGTTGCCGATCCCGAGTCCGAGTCCGAGTCCGCGAACGCCGATTTAGTCAGTAGGGGTACTTTTCAAAAGTGCCACTACTCGGCCTCCTGGCGCTGTCGGAAGTCCGAAACACTGCAGTAGCAGGAGTTGATTCTCCCGCGCTGCCTGGAGTCTCTTTGTTAAAAATAGCCTCGGTAGATATAACTCTCCGTTATCCGGTACTTTCGATAAACCGGCACCACGCCGGTCCCGTCGATGCCGGATAAACGAAAGTTTCCTGTAGTATTTTAGAAATGGCAAACTTTTAATCTTAAATTGAACAAAACCTATTTTTTAATCAGGCTTAAGAAAGACTTACATTTATATATTGCTTTTCACAACCTCAGGACCTAAAGCGCTTTACAGCCAATGAAGTACTTTTGAAGTGTAGTCACTGTTGTAATGTAGGAAACTTGGCAGCCAATTTGCACACAGCAAAGTCCCACAAACAGCAATGTGATAATGGCCAGATAATCTGTTTTAGTGATGTTGGTTGAGGGATAAATATTGGCCAGGAAACCGAGGATAACTCCCCTGTTCTTCAAATAGTGCCGTGGGATGTTTTACGCCTGCCTGAGAGGGCAGAGGTGGCCTCGGTTTAACGTCTCATCCAAATGACGATACCGCCGACAGTGCAGCACTCCCTCAGTACTGCTCTGGAGTGTCAGCTGGATTATGTATTCAAGCCACTGGAGTGGGACTTGAACCCACAACCTAGGAATGAAAGTGCAGCCAAATCTTTGTTCTCAGCACAAGCTTAACATTTTAAAACCAGCATGCTGGGTGCCTATCCTTGAAATCTCTCGAAGTTCAGACAGCCGATTGTAGGGCTGATATTCGTTGTGCAGTCATCTGATGCCTTTGTTTTGTTTCAGAAGGGGGAACAGAACTGTAATCTACCAGCAGATGATAAAAAGGAGCACCTGACCTTCGAGATCCCGCTCAATGATTCGGGCTCTGCTGGACTGGGCATCAGTCTTAAAGGGAACAAATCCAAAGAGACTGGGGCTGACCTCGGCATATTCATCAAGGCCATTCTTCATGGAGGAGCAGCTTTCAAGGTAACCCATTTGGCCAGGAGAAAATTGTGGAGATAAATGGATATTCTGCAAATTGTCTCGATGACCTTTTGGGGATCAGAAAGTATTTTATTGCAGAACTTTTCCTTATGACTTTAAAAGGGTAGAGGTGGCCATTATAGAGTAGATCATACCGGATCTATGGAAGGAATTGAACAGACCAGCAATGCCTCGAATTTAAAATTCTCTCTTTGTATTCAAATTTCCATGGCTTCTCCCCTCCCTATCTTTGTAACCTCCTCTGGCCCCACAACCCTCCGAGATATCTGCGCTCCTCCAGTTCTGGCCTCTTGTGCATCCTCGATTTCCTTCACCCCACCATTGGTGGCCGTGCCTTTAGCTGCCGAGGCCCTAAGCTCTGGAATTCCCTCCCTAAACCTCTCCGCCTCTACCTCCCTTTCCTCCTTTACAACGCTCCTTAAAATCTACTACTTTGACCAAGCTTTTTGGTCATCTATCCTAATATCTCCTTATGTAGCTCAGTGTCAAATTTTGCCTGATAGTGCTCCTGTGAAGCTACTTTGAAACATTTTACTACTTTAGAGGTGCTATATAAATACAATTTGTTGTTGTTGATTGACCAAATGCCTTTTTCTCCTGCCATGCCTCCATATGCTCTTAGGATGTGCACTGGCATGTGGTTCCACTAGCACTGGGAGCTGTTTTAGTATCTCACCCAAGTAGTTAGTGGGTTTCGGTAGACTAAGAAACCATTCTGGGCTGCACAGGAAGGCCAGATCCTGTTCTCAGCCAATATTCACATGTACCTTCCAGCAAGCGATTAGGAACGATAGTCATGGTGGGTTTTTTCCCTCCCCCTGTTCCTTAGTCCATGGCACTGTGGCGAATGGTGGCACCCCCTTACTTGGGATCTCCTGGTTAATATGGCTCGATACCACATTGTATTGCACTTACCCAGTGAGGTTAATTCCCATGTCTGTACCAAAAACAGAAAATTCTTGAAACGTTGAGTATGTAGGCAGCGTCTGTGGAGGGAACAGATGAGTTAATGTTTTGGGCGTGTATCCTTTGTCAAAATGTTTCTGTTTTGGTTTGATTTTTAGCATCAGTGTTTTTTTTCTCTCTTTTTGTTCCCAGGTCTATACCAAAGTTTCTCTTGAAGCTGTAGTTTGACCTCCCTCAGTTTCACCAGCACAGTTTTATGCTTGTCCAAGGGTAACACACTGGCTATCATCAATGATGGCTTAATGATGGCCAAACTAAAGTTGACTGAATGTAGTCATTGTATTGACTAATGCAACCTTGATATTTAAAGTTGATTTTTAAATTTGCTGCTTCATCTGCAAAATTTGTTTGCAATTTTTGAAGTGCCCTTCTCTCCCAAGTCTCCTTTCCTGGCTAAGGGAATGGCAAGAAACCCGCTTCCTGGCCTCGTCCATTGTTGTTTCACCTGGCTGTTGGGAGTTTCTTTGTGCGTCAGTTTTTTTTTTCTCTCGCTCTCATTTCAGGCAGCTGTTATACGGGACCTATGCTTCCAACACCTAGATTGTGGGCTGAAAATATTAATTCTGTGGCATAAAATGGTGGTCTATGCAAGAACTGCCATTTAAAGTTTGCCTGCTTCCGACTGGCCACTGGAACTGAGAGTACTAGATTGCACTAATTTAATTATGGGTGACGTACAGGAATTTTAAGGGGCGCCCAGGATAGCAAGGAATCTTCAAACTTGCCTCTTAGACCAAGCTTTTGATCACCTGAACCAATATCTCCTTATGAGATATTATGAGCATATCCAAAACTCTACTGCCCACTTCCTAACTCTCACCAAGTTTCAGTCACCCATCCCTGATTTTCATCGCTCCACTATTAGCGGCCGTGCCTTTAGCCCTAGACCCTCTGCTCTGGAATTCCCACCCTAAACGTTTCTGCCTCTCCTCCTTTAAGATGCTCCATAAAACCTACCTCTTTGACCATCATTTTGGTCACCAGTCCGAATAGCTCCTCATGTGGCTCAGTGTCAAATTTTGTTTGATAACGCTCCTGTGAAGCGCCTTAGGACATTTTACTGCGTTAAAAGCTCTATATAACCGCAAGTTGTCGTTGTTGAATAGAGCTGGAAATTCAGGAACAAAGTTAATACCACATGGATTCGGTATAATTCCTTTCTGTATCATGCAGGATGGGCGCCTACGGATGAATGATCAGCTGATTGCAGTGAATAGCGAGCAACTGCTAGAGAAATCTAACCACGAGGCCTTGGAAACATTACGACGATCCATGTCAATGGAGGGAAACATTCGAGGAACGATCCAGGTGATGGTGGCCAGGAGGATGGAGAATCACCAAGAGGTAGGCTCTTGACTTGAACGTACACAGCAAGTGCTCTTCCTGTTAGAAAATGGATGACCGCTGTGGCCTTCTCTCCCAGGTGGAAATAGTGTGGCCAAAAAATATTGTGCTTTCATCTGTGGGTCTTGGGGGTAAAATACAGTCCAGACTGCTGTATGTTCTCTCTTTCAACTGGGAGGTTCTTGAGTGAAGTTAGTTGAAATAGTCTCAGCCCAGGTTACATTGGGCACAGTTTAATGGTATAGAAATTCCCGCAGCTCCTTGTTTGAACCTCTCCAATCAGGTTTCTACTCCTGCCACAGTACTGAAACGGCCCTAATCAAAATCACAAATGACATCCAATGTGACTGTGACCATGCTGCACTATCCCTCCTCAGCAGCATTAGACACAGTTAACCACACCATCTCCTTCCAACGCCTCTCCTCCATTGTCCAGCTGAGTGAGGCTGCCCTTGCCTGGTCCATTATTACCTATCCAGTCATAGCCAGAGAAGTTCTTGTAATGGCTTCTCTTCTCACACCTGCATCACTACATCTGGAGCCCGCCAAGGATCTATCCTTGGCCCCTTCCTATTTCTGATCTACATGCTGCCCTTCGGCGACATCATCCAAACACGTAATGCCAGGTTCCCTATGTACATTGATGACACCCCGCTCTACCTCACCACGACCTCTCTCAACCCCTCCACTACCTGTTTGTCCATGGTGAGCCAAAATTTCCTCCAATTAAATATTGGGACGACCAAAGCCATTGGCCCAGAAATTGATCTCGCTCTGTTCCCGCGGGGGTAAGGAGCAGGCGCGATCTCTCACTCCGCGTTGGCTTTTTCAGATCCAGCTCGCACGAACTTGATGTTCTAGACATCAGCTGGGCAGTGCTTGCGTATCCCACCGGCATAGTGAATTCGTGCGAGCTGTGGGATCACGTGACTCAGTTAGAGCCAATGGCAGCACACCATCTTCCATTCATAAGTTTCACATATGTGCTGTGAAAGCTATGAATCTTACACACCCCCAAAATAACAGCTAAACCTCAATTAAATAAAAAAAAAAACATCACATTAATAAAATAAGTATAGTTAAATAAATTAACCATTTTAAATAAAAAATTAAATTTTTGAAAAAATTTAAAATCTTTTAAAAAGTTATAAAAATAAACTTACCTGTCTTTAAAGTCTCTAAAAAAGATATACCTGTTAAAAAAAAATCAAAATAATACTTAATTCACTACTTACCTTGTTAAAAGTGGGTCTTACTCCTTTTTTCATTTCTAAAATCTTCCGTCCTTACCTGCGCGTCCAAAGCACTAAGTGCACAGCGTGCGCGCAGCCTGTAGCGCGCACGCGGTGCACCGAGGAACCGCCCCCTTTTCCAAAAACCAATTGCCGGTTTTCAGCGCATGCGCAGTGCCTGCAGAAAACCGACAATTGGTGACAGAATACGCGAGAGTACACAGTGCGTACTCTCGCGTCGCGGGACTAATTTTTGGGCCATTGTCTCTGTTCTCTAGTCACCGATTCCATGCCCCTCCCTGGCCTCTATCTCTGGCTGAACTAGACTGTTCATAACCTTGGCGTACTATTTGACCCCGAGCTGAACTTCCAACTCCATTTCGCTCCAGCACAAAGACTGCCTACTTTCAGCTCTGTAATATCGCCCATCTCCACCACTACCTCAGCCCATCTGCTGCTGAAACACTCATCCACGGCTTTGTTACTTTCAGACTTAACTATTCCAATGCTCTCCAGGCAAGTCTCCCATTTTCCACCCTCCGAAAACTTGAGTTCAAACAAAATTCTGCTGCCCATATCCTAACTCACACCAAGTCCCATTCATCCATCATCCCTGTGCTCAATGGCTCCCGGTCCACCAACGCTTCAATTTTAAAATTCTCATCCTCGTGTTCAAAATGCTCCATGGCCTCGCCCTTCTCTATCTAACCTCCTGCAGCCCTAAAACCTCCCGAGAACCCAGCGTTCCTCCAATTTTGTCCTCTTGTGCATCCCTGACTTCCTTTTGCTCCACCATTGGCAGCTGTGCCTTCAGCCGTCTAGGCCCTAAGCTCTGGAATTGCCTCCCGAAACCCCTCCACATCTCTTTCCTCTTTTAAGATGCTCCTTTAAACCTACCTCTTTGACCAAGCTTATCATCACCTCCTAATATCTCCTCCTTTTGGGTTGGTGTCAATTTTTGTCTGATTACACTCCTGTGAAGCGCCTTGGATGTTTTACTACATTAAGGGTGGTACAGAAATGCAAGTTATTGTTATATATGAGATGAGACAAATTGGCACTGTATTGACATTCTTATCTGAAAGGCCACAAGGATGACTAGTGTGTGGAAGTCACTCTAGTGTTCTAGGAAGTGATCTTCTGAGGTTGGTGATCAAAACACATTTTTGGGCTGAGTAGCGAAACCACCAGTGATGATGTCACTTGCAACTGTTTAAAGAGAAAGACTCCAAAAAGAAGGATTTTTAAGTTCGAGATTGCCTTTATGGATATGAGTTTTTGTTTCATTTAACTTTCACAAACCATTGTACATTGTTATTGGACAGTGCTTAAGGGAAGAATACGTTGATACATTTAAGGTTTCTTGATTTTTTTTATTCTTTTGCTGAGAATAATGCAGGTTTAAATGTGGAATCTGTGGCTCAGTTGAGTAAAGAAAGAAGTGGATCCTGCATTCTAGAGTCATATTGGGTGTTTGTTGCCCTTTGAGGTTGCTGCATTGAGTCCACCTTCAAGGACAGACCCCAAATCACTTGGTATTTCTCCAGTTCGAGTTGGCAGAGGCCATTTGGATTGGGATATATTACTTGTTGCGCCCATGTATTACAATCACATATTTGTTGTGGAGAGGGCTGCACTTCACAGTGGAAGGGGGAGGCACTGTCTTGCAACTAGTCGTGAGAGCTGTGTTAGCTTGATTTGTTGCAAGTATTGGGCTGGGTCCTCTAGAGATGCATGGTCATGATCCTTGTGATCTCTTTGGACCTCTGCCCAGATGAGCTGAAAATGAGTGGGACAGCAAGGGAATTTTATCCATAACTTCAAATTTTTACTTAGTTTTTAAATAACTGTTTTAAACACCTTTACTAAAATTCAGCATGTTTGCTAGCACAGAGGATATCTAGGTTATTACCACAGAAGCTCTTTGAAGAAGACAAAATATTTGGCAGTCTAAAGTTTTGACTGCAACATTTGAGAGTTAACCACAAGAATACTCTGCAACCTATTTTTGTGAGTCGCCCATGAAGTGAATTTGTTGGATTGTTATTCGTGTATTCGCCCTCTCGTCTCTCGTAAAATGCGTGAGGGCCAACTCAAGATCGTACACTGCACCTATCCCATCCTACTCACGCATTTCAGCCCTCCGGACAATTGATATAGAGCCTTCCATGACCCCTGGACGTCCCAAAGCACTTTACAGCCAATTAAGTACTTTTGAAGTGCAGTCACTGTTCTAATGAAGAAAACATGGCAGCCAATTTGGGCACAGCAAGCCCCCACAAACAGCACTAAGATAATGACCAGATAATCTGTTTTAGTGATATTGGTTGAGGGATAAATATTGGCCAGGACACCAGGGAGAGCTCTCCTGTTCTTCGAATTAGTACCTTGGTATCTTCCATCTGAGAGCACAGATGGGGCCTCGGTTTAACATCTCTTCCAAAAGAGAGTGCGAGAGTGCGAGACAGCACTGTCCTATGAGCAGGAGGAGACCTCAGTACAGTGAAAGACATTCCTAGACACCAGAGTCCATGTAGTGAGAATTGGTCTGGTCCAATTGACATTAACAGAAATTGATGGGTAGAGATGGCAAACAGAATTGCTGCATGTGAATGCATGCTTTCTTTTTTATAAAACAACGTTTACTTCATAGTTTAATCTAATACTGGTGATATTTATTTTCAAGCCACTGCTCTCTCCTGGCTCAATAGAATAAACAGGTGCTTGACGAGGAGCAGAAATTGCAGCTTAAAAAACATTTTTCAAATGATTTATGCCTTCCTTGTGTTGATATTTAATTTGGGGTACTGTAATACACTTTTATCATTTTAATATTTTGTTGCATTAGCTAATTTTTCCAAACGTTATCAGCATTCTCCTTTCTATAACTCCTGGAAACCAAATTCTTTTAATGGAAACTTCAGCCAGAAATCTAATTGCAGAGATTTTTTGTTTTTATTTTGATAGTATTTTAAAGTCCAGGCCATGTCTGTCAGTAGACACCTGTGCCCTTTTGTTTATTGCATTTTCCGCTTGAAGGAGTGAATGTAAAAGTATTTTTTTTTTTACAGGCGCATGTTTTTATCTTCGATGGTAATTTAGTCAGATGGCGGTCATGTCGGGGGAGCAGGCTGCGACCTTTTGCAGTTGCGTCACAACCTCCGTCTGTAAAGCTTACACCATTAAACAATCTTTTATGGTTTTATTGGTTTAGACAGTAATGCACAGGGCAGTGACTGATCTGTTCTACAAGCCAGATACTTTAATTAGGGCGAGTACCGATTTGCCGCTATCGTATTGATTCGTGTAATTTATCAGAGAATGATGAGGAATTTTAAGTGAGTGTGGTCTTGCTTGGCTCTGCACATTTCCATTCTCCCATTGGGCAGCGTTTTAATTTAGTAATAGTTTGCCTTAATGGAATAAAAGCCTTTGGAAAAGATGCTTTAACTTGTTCAGTGTTCTTATTTAGTACACAAATTTCATTTTTTCCCCCTCTTAATGTAATGAGCCTTCTGTCTCCCAGCAAACAGGGAATTACAAATTGGAAAGACAAAATGCTTATTGTTCAACATCGCTTGGAAGTATCTGAACACCATTTAAAGGAGTAATGTTTTAACTTGGCAGTACTGGTCGTGGAAAGAAAAAAAGAAAGAAAGAACTTAAATTTATACAGCTCCCATCACGGCTTCATGACATCCCAAAGCGCTTTACAGCCAATAAAAACCTTTTGAAGTGTAGTGTCGGCGATGCCGTCTTTTGGACGAGACGTTAAACCGAGGCCCTGTCTGCTCTCTCAGGTGGACGTAAAAGATCCCATGACACTATTCAAAGAAGAGCAAGGGACTCCCTGGTGTCCTGGGTAATTTTTATTCCTCGACTTACAAACAGATTACAGGAAACTTTCGTTTATCCGGCACCCAAATATCCGGAATTCTCGCTTAACCGGCAAAAATCATCCTCCGAAAACTCCTCTCAAATAACCGGCAATGTTGCCGAGTCGCAGTCGAGTCTCCGCGAACGCCGAGTGCTCCGAAAAATACTCTCAAATAACCGGCAATGTTGCCGATCCCGAGTCCGCGAACGCCGATTTAGTCAGTAGGGGTACTTTTCAAAAGTGCCACTACTCGGCCTCCTGGCGCTGTCGCAAGTCCGAAACATTGCAGTAGCTTGAATAGATTCTCCCGTGCTGCTTGGAGTCTCTTTGTTAAAAATAGCCTCGGTAGATATAACTCTCTGTTATCCGGTACTTTCGATAAACCGGCACCACGCCGGTCCCGTCGATGCCGGATAAACGAAAGTTTCCTGTATCTGGTCATTTTCACATTTCTGTTTGTGCAAGCTTGCTGTGTGCAAATTGGCTGCCACATTTTCCTACATTACAACAGTGACTGCACTTCAAAAGTACTTCATTGGCTGTAAAGCACTTTAGGACGTCCTGAGGTTGTGAAATGTGTGATAGAAATGCAAGCTCGTTTTTTCTTTCTCTGTATATTGGCCTCCCATTCTCTACTCTCTATAAGCTCTAAAACTCTGCAACGTGTATCTTGCCTTGCACCAAGTCCCGCTTGCGCAACTCTCCTGTACTCTTTGACTGACATTAGCTCTTCATTCTCCCAATGCGTCAAATGTAAAATCCTTGTTCTCACTTGTAAATTCCATCTCTCTCTCTCTCTCTCTCCTTTAAAAACCTTCACAGAACCCACCTCTTTGGTCACCCCTCTTAATCTCTAGTTTCCTAGCTCAGCAACTAATTTCAAAACACCAATCTGTGAAACATCTTGGGACATTTCTTTTTACATTGAAGGCACTATATAAATGCAAGAAATTGTTGTTTAACAAAAGCTTGGTTTGCTCACATTGAACATTTGACCCCATAAAAAAAGTTCCTGGCACATCAGTCACTTCTTGCATCAATCCGCTTCCACAACAATTTACCAGTAACAGAATGAAGCTTTATATTTCAGACAGTCTGCACATCACAACTGAAACCAACAGGAAACTGTACAATAGAAACATTCTTAGAATAATAAAAATTTTAAAACTGAACGAATGTTGTGGAAAATGGATTATCGCCGAAGGAGGCATTGGCTGACTGTGACACTTCGGTGGTTTCCAAGGTAGCAGAAACAATTATTTCATTAAATGCCTCATAGCAACAACAACTTGCATTTGTATAGCACCTTTAACATAATAAAACGTTCCAAGGCGCTTCACAGGCGAGTAATCAGACAAAGATTTGATACTGAGCCACAAAAGGATATATTGGGACAAGTGACCAAAAGCTTGGTCAAAGAGGTAGGATTTAAGGAGAGTCTTAAAGGAGGAGAGAGAGGCGGAGAGGTTTGGGGAGGGAATTCCAGAGCTTAGGGCCTAGGCAGCCTAGATAGCAGTGCACCAAAATAGCAACAAGATGTTAAACTTGTTGATGCTGGTGCTTTAGTATCTAGCCTTGAAGCCATGTACTGTTTCCTTGGGAAAATTGTGAAACTTGGGAATTTTTATTCATGTAGGATTTTTTTTTCTTATTTTCCCTACTGATTTCTATTGTTTTGACATCTGCCTGCTTCTGTCAACTGTACCAAAAACCCCTCTGCTGTTCTGGTGATTAAACAACTGAAACCTTCCCAGTGCTGGATTTCCTCTGCAGCTTTGAAAAATGTGTCCTTGATTTCTCTATCAAGCAAAAAAAAAAGTTGTCAAATTTAAGCCATGAAAGTAATGAAGTAGAGGTGAAAGAATGTAATGCACCATTGAACCGGATTCTTTGGAATAAAGTGAAAAATGGGACACTTTCATTTCCAGCACAGATCTAGCTAATGTAGTCACCAAATGAGGTAATAAGCACGTCTAATGGATTCACTGGAATTGCCCATCATCGTGAGCTGCAGTAAGTCTTTATGACACGCAACCTTGAGCTGCTTTTCTGTTGGTGCCATTTCAATTCATGCAGGTCTACAAATCCGTTCCTGGGAGATGGAAGCCAGATTTAGCACTGCAAACAGTAGGCATTGGCCTCCTGGGAAATTAATTAAAGTAGCGCCAGTGTAAAAATTGTTTCACTTTTCACCGAAGGGAGCCATAAATTTTGCCATACGGCACCCAAAAAAAATTTGGTATCTTCGATAAATCCGACTTCACAGCGTTGAGAATTTTACACAGCGCAAAGAATTTCCACCCCATCACCCCCCCCCCCCCCCCCATAAACAGCTACAGAATATCACTCGTTAATCCTGCTGTAAATGTATCACAGTCGCTAATTCTTGTGTGAATGTGGTGGTGCACCAAGGATTACAGGCAAGGCAAGGCTGGCGGTTTCTGAGTAAGATGGGTGAAAGGGTGGAACGTGAACCCCAAAACGCTGCTGAAGGTGGTGGAATAATGGATGGAATAGTGGAATTTGAACCCGAAAACACTGGGGGAAAATCATGGAACAATGGGCAGGGTCACGGAATATGATCAAAAACCTTGTGCAATAAAAACAGAATTTAACTCCTTAAGAAGCTAGAAACCAATAGCCGTAATTATAAACAAACAGAATTGTGGAATGCTATCCCCAAAACACCGATATTGTTTTCATATAAAGTCCCAAGAAATAAAAATGGAATTTGACCTATTTAGTCCCTGTAAAGAAAGAAAAAAAGAAAGACCTGCATTTCTATCGCACCTCTCACGACCTCAGGATGACCCAAAGCGCTTTACAGCCAATGAAGTATTTTTCAAGTGCAGTCGCTGTTGTCGTGTAGGAAATGCGGCAACCAATTTGCGCACAGCAAGGTCCCACAAACAGCAACGAGATGATAACCAGATCATCTATTTTACGTATTAGTTGAAGGATAAATATTGACCTGGATACCGGAGAGAACACCCCTGCTCTTCTTCGGATAGTGCCATGGGATCCCTTACGTCCACCCGTGAGTGCAGACTCTCAACATCTCATCCGAAAGACAGCTCGTCTAACAGTGCACTCCCTCAGTACTGCACTGGATTGTCAACCTAAATTATGTGCTCAGGCGTCTGGGGTGGAACTTGCACCCATCACCTCTGACTCGGAGGCGAGAGTGCTACCAACTGATCCACAGCTAACACCGAGCAGCAGGCTTGATTATAGAGTGCACTGGCAAAAGGCAGTAGCCCTAAAAGTGCACCCCCCTTGCCCTTCACTCCCAAAATATTAATTTGTTCCAGGTTCCCCGAGTGAGGATGATATCATATAACTCGTGGGTGGCAGCGTTAGGAGGGTGTTGCGTTGGTGATATTTCCCAGTGACACAGATTTAAGGTGATTGGCAAAAGAACCAGAGGGGAGATGAGAAGAATTTATTTTACATAGCGAGTTGTTATGACCTGGAATGCACTGCCTGAAAGAGTGGTGGGAGCAGATTCAGTTTCAATACCTTCAAAAGGGAATTGGATAAATACTTGAAGGGGAAAAATTGCAGGGCAATGGGCAAAGAGCAGGGGAGTGGAAATAATTGGATAGCTCTTTCAAAGAGCTGGCACAGGCACGATGGGCTGAATGGCCTCCTTCTGTGCTGTATGATTCTATAAAATGCATGCTTATTGGCATATCATCTATTTATGCTGCAAGAAAGCCAAACATTTAGCTAGCGATGTTCAGTAATATACAGATCTTGTTACTTGAAATACTTAAGGGTGGTAAGTGAGCAGAGATTTCGCAAAGATGTTGATGTGACACCACAGCAATTACCGTAATGTCATTTAGTGAGCTGCTCCCCCCTGTATGGCGTAGTGTCTAAAGACACTGCCTGGGGGTGGTACCGAAGCATGCAGACTGGGAAGGTCCCAGTTCAGTTCCCGGTCACGCCGAGATAACTGATCTCAGCCGTGGTGTCACGAGGGATGCTGCTGTTTGCCTCTGGGCTTAGTGAGCAAAGAGGTCAGCCAGAGTTGCTGTCTAGGCTGGCGCGTGAAAATGTTGTGACGACGGCTTCCAATTCCCATGCAACCGTGTCCGATCATGAGTTACTGCCTGCAGGAGAGGCGGGGCAAAGATTGTGGGGTTGAGGGAAAGGGCGAAGAAATTTGCAAGCGGTAATGCTTCAATGCTATAAAAATATTCCAGAAAACCTTTTACAGAGAAATTCCCAGTGAGACTGATTTAGAAGCGGGAAGTCGCATAAATCCGCTTAACTTTCGACGAGATCGGAATTGGGCCCAATGCTTTTTCTTCATTTAAGAAAAAAATTCATTTTTAATTTAACCAGAGGACACAGATTTAACATAATTGGCAAATGAACCGAAGGACAGATGAGGAGAATTTTTTTTTACACGAGTTATGATGATCTGGAATTCACTGTTTGAAAGAATGGTGGAAGAAGGTTCAATAATAACATTCAAAAGGGAATTGAATAAGTACTTGTTAGGGGAAAAATTTCAGGGCTACGGGGAAAGAGCAGGAAAGTGGGACTAATTGGTCGCTCTTTCACAGGCACGATGGGCCAAATGACCTCCTTCCGTGCTGTGAGATTCTATGATTCTAATTTTATCATCTTTTCTGACCTCGCGCTGTACTTCCCGGCATTCCAATAGTAGCACCCGTGAATAATCACTGGGTACAGTCCTCGATATTTTTAACCAAGTGATTGTGGGTTCAACTGAAGGACACCTGTGTGACCGAGCTTTATATTTACTGACCAATGATGGAACAGGATAAAAATTTTGGTTATTGGGTAGTGGGAACAACTGGAATTTCTTATTTTTGAAACTCACATGAGGACATTATGATGGACGATAATTGGTCATGCAGAGCTCGTGCTTGGTTTTTTAAAAAAAAATACAAAGAAGAAAAGCTAATTCTTTTTGGTTCCTTGGAGCAGCTCCTCGCTATAATGTGCCTGATGATTAGCCTATTCTGATGATACAACAACAACTTGTATTTATATAGCACCTTTAACAGAGTAAAACGTCCCAAGGCGCTTCACAGGAGCATTGTAAAACAAAATTTGACACCGAGGAGATATTAGGGCAGATTGGTCAAAGAGGTAGGTTTTAAAGAAAGTCTTAAAGGAGGAGAGAGGTAGAGAAGCACAGAGATGTAGGGAGGGAATTCCAGAGCTTCGGGCCTTGACAGCTGAAGGCACGGCCGCCAATGATGGAACGATTAAAATCAGAGATGCTCGAGGCCAGAATTAGAGGAGTGCAGATATCTTGAGGGTTGTGGGACTGGAGGAGATTACAGAGATAGGGAGGGGCGAGGCCATGGAGGGATTTGAAAACGAGAATGATACAAGCACATTGCTTCCAGCTTTCTCTTCTATAGAGAATTCTCATGCAACCCACTTCTCACTCATTTCTCGATGCTCTTGTCGGTAAGCGCCATGAACGGTGCTTGCCCTGGGTAGGTCACGGGTAAGTATCTATTCGCTTTTTATTTCCAATGGTCTGCCAGTTTTGAGCTGAGCAGGACTCGTCCTTGGAGCTCTGTAGGTTCTTCATGGCAGAAGAACTAAAGGCGACATGAGGAAAAACTTTTTTACACTGCGGTTGATTAGGATCTGGAATGCACTGCCTGCAAGGGTGGTGGTGGCAGAGTCGATCGTGGCTTTCAAAAGGGAATTGGATAAGTACCCAAAGGAAAAAAATATGCAGGGCTACGGGGAAAGGGTGGGGGAGTGGGACTAGCTGAAGTGCTCTTGCAGAGAGCCGGCACGGGCTCGACGGGTCGAATGGCCACTTTCTGTGCTGTAACTATTCTGTGATTTCTATGTGGGGGCTGACCAGCAAAGCTACTTCAGTGACGTCAGCCAGGTCGATTCCCATGGAGTGCGTTTGCTTCACAGCATTGCTCTCTGCGTTTGACCTGCTTTGCGGCCCATAATGTTCCTTCTCCCCCTCTCTTCCTCGCTCCCTCTCTCCCCCTCATGTTGTCTCATTTTTTTCTTGTTTCTGTCTTTCTATCTCTTTCTCACTATATTATCTCCAATTACTCATCAACAGCAGTCGGCAGCCTCTTGAAGATTGGCAAATCATTTGAGTAAAAGCCAAAGGAATTGTAACCTACAGACAGCTCCCACCAGTTAAGGTTGAATCTAGGTTCTCGGATATTCCGTCCATTAAAAGTGTCCAAATCTTGAGGAAAGCATAAGGAACCAAGTAGAGAAAATTAAAAAAATTTTTTTTAAGTTAAGCGGGATTTCCTTGTCATGCTTTGACCTCCCTGTTGAGATTAACTGCCATCCTGCAGTACTAGCACGTGGTGGTGGGGGTGCTGGTGGTGAGTGGGGACCGAGAACCGGGAGAAGACACACTCGGCAATCCATTGAATAATGTTGTTGAAGAGATGTTTAAAAATTATCTGGTGCTCTTGAATCCAACAATCAGCAATCTGGTTTTAAAGGTTGCCATGGAAACGCAATGCTATCAGCAGGATAAAGTAAGCTCCAGGTGTCTCAGCCTTTTGGGGGCCTCTCCTGACTTAGAAAAATGACACTGTTGGTCCGTGTACTATGGTAAATTATCAGTTGCCAAATTTGTACATTATAAATGTTGGCTATAAGAAAGGTTTAGTCGGATAGGCAACGTTGTTGAGCAAACATTTGCTCAATGTGAGTTGATTAAAGCCTGACAAATGTGCTTTGTATTCTCAGGATCGTCTGGAGGTTGGTGGTATGCAGATACACAACACTCGCAGCAGTAATGGTGCCAGCCAGTGGCGTACCCAATCACCTGGTGCCCGAGAGAGGGTGACAATAGGTAAGCACCTGGTACTGTAGAAACAAATTCATTTACCAATGGGGTTAAATTATAAGGACAGGTTGGATATAGAAGATTAAGGGGTGATCTAATTAAGGTGTTTCAGATGATTAAAAGATTCGATAGTGTGGATGACGAGAAACTGTTTCCTCTGGTGAGGAAATCCAGAACAAGGGGACGTAACCTTAAAATGAGAGCTCGCCTGTTCAGGGGTGATGTCAGGAAGATCTTCCTCACACAAAGGATAGTGGAAATCTGGAAAACTCTCACTCAAGAAGCTGCTGAGGCTGGTCGTCAGTTGAAAATTTCAAAAACTGAGATTGATTTTTGTTAGACAAGGGTATTCAGGGATATGGAACCAAGGCGGGTAGATAGAGCTAAGAAAAAGATCAGCCATTTACATTACATAGGATAACATAGGATATACGGCACAGAAACAGGCCATTCGTCCCAACCAGTCCATGCCGACGTTTATGCTCCACTCGAGCCTCCTCCGTCTTTCCTCATCTAAATCTATCAGCTTAACCCTCTATTCCCTTCTCCCTCATATGTTTATCCAGCCTCCCCTTAAATGCATCTATACTATTCGCTTCAACCACTCCCTGTGGTAGCAATTCCACATTCTCACCACTCTTTGGGTAAAGAAGTTTCTTCTGAATTCCCTATTGGATTTCTTGATGACTACCTTATATTGATGGCCTCTAGTTATGCTCTTCCTCACAAGTGGAAACATTCTCTCTCTATCAAAACCTTTCATAATTTTAAAGACCTCTATTAGGTAACCCCTCAACCTTTTTTCAAGAGAAAAGAGACCCAGCCTGTTCATCCTTTCCTGATATGTATACCCTCGCATTTCTGGTATCATCCTTGTAAATCTTCTCTGCGCCCTCTCCAGTGCCTCTATATCCTTTTTATAATATGGCGACCAGAACTGTATGCAGTACTCCAAGTGTGGTCGAACCAAGGTTCGATACAGGTTTAGCGTAACTTCCCTACTTTTCAATTCTATACCTCTAGAAATAAACCCAAGTGCTTGGTTTGCTTTTTTTATGGCCTTGTTAACCTGTGTCGCAACTTTTAGTGATTTGTGTATTTGTATTCCAAGATTCCTTTGTTCCTCTACCCCCCCTAGACTCGCACCCTCCAAGTAATAAGTGACCTCCCTATTCTTCCTACCAAAATGTAATACCTCACATTTATCTGTGTTGAACTTCATTTGCCAATTATATGCCCATTCTGCAAGTTTATTAATGTCCTCCTGTAATTTGTTGCAATCCTCCTCAGTATTGACTATCCCCCCCCCAATTTGGTGTCATCCGCAAATTTAGAAATTATGTTTTTGATTCCAAAGTCTAAATCATTAATGTAAATTGTGAACAACATTGGTCCCAGCACTGATCCTTGTGGAACACCACTACCTTCTGCCACCTTTTACCCCTACTCTCTGTCTTGGAGCCATCTAGCTATCCATTCTGCTACTTGTCCCCTGACTCCACATTCTCTGACCTTGTTCATCAGTCTATTATGGGGTACCTTATCGAAGGCCTTTTGAAAATCTAGATAAATTACATCTACTGCATTACCATTGTCTACTCTCTCTGTTACCTCTTCAAAAAATTCAATGAGGTTGGTCAAGCAAGACTTTCCCTTTTGAAATCCATGCTGACTATTCATTACTATGTTTTTAGTTTCTAGATGTTCTTCTATTTTCTCCTTTAGTAGGGATTCCATTATTTTTCCTACCACTGATGTTAAGCTGACTGGTCTATAATTCCCTGGACATGTTCTATTCCCCTTCTTAAATATAGGTATTGCGTTAGCTACCTGCCAGTCCTCTGGCACCACACCTTTTTCTAACTAATTATTAAATATGTTTAGTAATGATCTAATTGAATGGCTGAACAGGCTCGAGGGGCTGAATGGCCTATTCCTGTTCCTATGTTCCTAAGCAGCAAGTTTAAGATACAATGGCCCGGATATTCCGATCCCTATGGGTGTGTACGCGTTGTGTACCCACCCGTAGGGACATCGGAAATGCCGGTTTCAGGCATGCACAGCACCTGCGCTGAAAACCGGCATTTCTGATCTGTCAAGAATGCTCTGGAGAAGGGCCTCTGCGGGCGGATAGTTCCGCTTTCTGGAGACCCTCCACCCGCAGAAAACCCTTAGAATTCTTACGCCTGGTAAAAGTTGAAAAAAAGTGCAAAAAACAAATTTCAGGCCTTTATCATTTAAATATACTTTTTTTTAAAAAAGGTAAGTTTATTTTTAGCCCCATAAAAAACTTTAATTATTTTTTTCAAAAAATTAAATATTTGTTTAAAATATTTAATTTATTGTAATTTCAACTAATTTTAAAAAGGTGATGGTTTTAAAAAATTTATTAAGTTTTACTATGTTTTTTCATTGATCTCCATTCATATATTTGACAGGTCTATCTGTCAAGTGTGTGAAGGGGGATTCCCTTCTTCTATTGGCTCCCCCTGGCCCACGTGATCCCAGGGACGCTTGTGAACCGCATGCGCCTCTGGGATACGTAGGCCCAGCGCACTTGGAGTTGGAGAGGCCCAGCATCGGAATTATACGCACCTTGTGAGCCCTCAGGTAAGTGCGTAGATTTTTTCCAGATCGGAGGCCTCCACACGCGGGAAGCCTCCAATCGGAAAATACAGCCCATGAATTTATTGTCTGAATAATAATCCCCGGATTATATACAGTGTTTTATAAAAAGGAAAATTTATAGATGGTGTAAGTTGACAAATTGCAGGATACTGTTTGCATCTGTTTCGATTCACTGTTGACTTTCTGGTCCCAGTCAGACCATCATTCCTGAGCTGCTGGGACAACAGAAATGATATGCTAAGAAAAGCAGCCAGTTAAGGATGAGTGATGTAACATGCGGGATTACGTAGTTTCTGGACTTTGGAGGAAGGCAGGGAGATTCTCACAAGGACCTTCCCTTGGGAGTAGAATGTGTGGGGTAGAGTGAAGGGGTAGGGTAGATTGTGCAAAGCTTATGGAAGGAGCGTGCTTGATGGGCCATATGGCTGCATCTTCTTCCATGCTTTATTGTACTCCTTATGTTCGTATCTTTGCACTTTGAGGGGAGATGAGGTGCGTCTCCAAAGAGAATTAGCATACCTCAGAGACCGAGCAATCCTGAAGTATTGTCTCACCATCAGCAGATCATTGAAATAGGAAGCCTTGCTCCCAGGCATCTGCAAGACAGCTGGCTGCATGCTGGCATAAGACCAAACCAGCATGACCCCCCTATGTGTTTTGCTTCTCTCTTTCCCTTGCCACCACCACCCCCCCCGCCCCCCCACCCCTCCCACTGCATCCAATCCACCATCCATTTTGAGGTGTTTTAATCCATTTTGAGGGTATAGCTGAGGTACACTATTGGTTATCAAAAAACTTAAGTCCCAGCTCCAGAAGTCCATTTTTTTCGAGACTGCTGCACTCCTTGCAGTCCTCATCATCATTGATTCTGAACCCTGTAGTAAATTACACTCTTGCTACTCTCAGCCAAGCATCCACATTGGTACTGATGGCCTGACATCTGCTTCAGATACTCAGCAGGACCACGCATGAAAGTAAAGAAAGAGCCTGCATTTATATAGCATTGCTTCATGTTCTCCGAATGTACCAAAGTGCTTCACAATCGATGAGTTACTTTTTTGAAGTGCAGTCACTGTTGTTATGTACGTGAACCTCACATGGAGAACTCCACTGAAGCACATTCCCTTACCAAGCACAGAGCTGCAATCATCATCATCATAGCTTGTCACACCATAACTGCCACCAGGGTCTAATGCTGTAATTTATCTCGAATAGTACAGGATATTGATGGGGCACTGCATCAGGCCAGTGTTCCTCCACATTCACATCTGCGGTTATTTCTCAGCTTCCACTTGGTCATATTGCCACCAGTCTCTGCCACCCCTGGCTCTCACTCGATTTAGGGATGCATCAGTGTTTTCATTTAAGGTCAGTGCCTGGAAGGAGGTCTTCTGAAGGAACCGAGTTCTCCAAGATCATTGTCATTTTGTTACTCAGTAGCCTTCCACAGTGGTAGTTTGGGTAAGAAATTTTCAAAGGCAAAGGTTTTCCTGGATTCCAGCCTCTTAGGTGGTGGAATCTGTCCATGCAGTGAATATATAGGATCACACACCTGTTACTTTGTGTCTCCTTTTTACTGACAGTATACCGCTCCAGTGAACTGATCCACTCATCATTCACTCCCACTGTATAGAATCCAGTCGGCAAAATTGTTTCTAGATCTTGCAGTTTTCAGGGAACTATTTTACAGTCTTGTTCGTTAATGTTT
Source organism: Squalus acanthias (assembly GCA_030390025.1). Lineage (NCBI taxonomy): Eukaryota > Metazoa > Chordata > Chondrichthyes > Squaliformes > Squalidae > Squalus > Squalus acanthias. The sequence continues at coordinate 105,588,180 of CM059427.1, read as the reverse complement.
TCAGCGAACGATGAGGGAGAGGTTGAAATTCCACCTCCAGTTCCGCCACATCCAGATGAAGAGGAGGCTGCGGGAGTGTACAAAATGTGGTCTTTTCATGAAGATAAGAGGTTCGTAACCAGAAGTTAGCCCGAGTTCTTAAGTTGGTAACGTGCATAGCTAAAGCTTGCTTGAAGTACTGATTGAATCTCTACTGATACTAATTTAGCTCCTCACACGGTTAGAAGAAAGAAAGAAAGATTTGCATTTATATAGCATCTTTCACAACCTCAGGACGCCACAAAGCGCTTTACAACCAATGAAGTACTTTTGAAGTGTAGTCACTGTTGTAATGTAGGAAAAGCGACAGCCAATTTTCACAAAGCAAGCTCCCACAAACAGCAGTGTGATAATGATCAGATAATCTGTTATAGTGATGTTGGTTGAGAGATAAATGTTGGGCACAAATGCTTAGAAGAAAGCAATTAAGAATTCAACACAGGGCTGAATATTGATAATTGGCGGCGGTTTTCTTTTGAAGCCAACACTTACTCTTTAATGGGGTAAAATTGAGGAAGGAGAAAATGAATTAAAGAAATGCCTGGCACACGTGCTACCGAGTTACGAGCCGTGTCACTCAATCTGAAGTCTCTGCAGAGTGACTAATGTGCTGTTGTGTTTCTGGAGTATTTGTCACTGCTAATATATGTGTTAATAATTTATGCTGTGTGATTGGCCTTGGGCATCCGTAGAAATGTGCCTTCGATTGAATGCCAGAAACATTCCAGAGCAATAGCCCAGCTCCCGTGTCACTGGGCATCATTTGAGTAACTATTCCATCTTTGCAAGGGTTATTATTGATAATAGCACATATGCCAGGTATTTCTTTCATTCATTCATTTTTTTCCCAGTGTGCTATTTGTGCTCAAGTCTCTGGAGTGGGACTTGAACCCACAACCTCCTGACTCAGAGGCAAGAGTGCTACCCACTGAGTCACGGCTGACAGTGTAACTATCAAAACACTCCCAACAATGAATGCCCTGCACTGTGGCCCACGTCTGCTGTGCATAGCTACAACAATGCTGCCATCTGATGAGTTTGTTGCAGAAACTTTTTATTTTAATATATTGTTTGGTTCTGCCTGACTCTCTCTCTCGCTCTCTCTCTACAGCTCTGAGCTCAATTCTGCTTTGCGATTGCTGCAACAGAGGCCTTTGGCTGGAGCTGCAGAAAGTCAGCCCAGCAACTCTGTCAAGCAGCAGTCTCCCGGCAAAATCAGCGGTTCGAAGAGCATGGATTTGGGTAAGTGCCAAGTGTCCAACCTGCCACTTGCAAAACCAATTAAAATAAACAGAATATAGAGAAGATAAATTAAAAATAGGTTGCACCCTATTGCCATTTAACGTGCCAAAACTGAGTGGATTATAGAAATCATCTGAAATCCCAGGATTAAATTAGATCCTCGAGGTCCCCCTGCCATCTGCAGCTTTCTTATAATCTATACTGTGGTCTTAATGAGATGAAAGTAGTGTTAATGATGGTTAAAAGTAACACTGAAGTGACATTGATTGAAAATGGAGAGAGGCTGCATTGATATCACGGTGAAGTGCGATTGTTGCATAAGCCACAGGGGAGCATAACTGGGTGATGATAAGTGAGCTCCATGTATTGGAGGTTTAACCGCACCAGCCTGGCAAGTTCCCACCATGCTTCCCGCTCGCTGTTATTACCATTAGACTCCATGCCGAATGATATCTTTATTATAAATGAAGTGCTGCGAACTGGCTACACCAGACAACAGCATCTTGCATTTATATAGCACCTTGTAACATAGTAAAATGTCCCAAGGAGCTTCACAGGAATGATTATTAAACAAAATTTTGACACCGAGCCACATAAGGAGATATTGGGATAGGTGATAAAAAGCTTGATGAAAGAGGTAGGTTTTAAGGAGGAGAGAGAGGCGGAGCGGTTTAGGGAGGGAATTCCAGAGCTTGGGGCCAAGATGGCTGAAGGCACGGCCAGCAATGGTGGGGCCTGTGCTAGTGGCACCGACAATACTATTCACAATATATATATTCATGATTTGGATGAGGGAACCAAATGTAATATTTCCAAGTTTGTTGACGACACAAAACTAGGTGGGATTTTGAGTTGTGAGGAGGATGCAAAGAGGCTTCAAGGCGATTTAGACAAGTTGAGTGAGTGGGCAAATACATGGCAGATGCAGTATAATGTGGATAAATGTGAAGTTATCCACTTTGGTAGGGAAAACAGAAAGGCAGAGTATTATTTAAATGGTGACAGATTGGGAAATGTTGATGTACAAAGGGACCTGGGTGTCCTTGTACACCAGTCACTGAAAGCAAACATGCAGGTGCAGGAAGCAGTTAGGAAGGCAAATGGTATGTTGGCCTTCATTGCAAGGGGATTTGAGTACAGGAGCAAGGAAGTCTTACTACAATTATACAGGGCCTTGGTGAGACCACACCTGGAGTACTGTGTGCAGTTTTGGTCTCCTTACCTAAGAAAGGATATACTTGCCATAGAGGGAGTGCAGCGAAGGTTTACCAGACTGATTCCTGGGATGGCAGGACTGTTGTATGAGGAGAGATTGGGTCGACTAGGCCTGCATTCGCTAGAGTTTAGAAGAATGAGAGGGGATCTCATTAAAACGTATAAAATTCTGACAGGGCTTGACAGACTGGATACAGGGAGGATGTTTCCCCTGGCTGGGGGTCTAGAACAAGGGGTCACAGTCTCAGGATACGGGGTAGGACATTTAAGACTGAGATGAGGAGAAATTTCTTCACTCAGAGGCTGGTGAACCTGTGGAATTCTCTACCACAGAAGGCTGTGGAGGCCAAGTTACTGAATATATTTAAGAAGGAGATAGATAGATTTCTAGGCACAAAAGGCATCAAGGGGTATGGGGCGAGAGCAGGAATATGGTATTGAGATAGAGGATCAGCCATGATCATATTGAATGGCAGAGCAGGCTCGAAGGGCCGAATGGCCGACTCCTGCTCCTATTTTTCTATGTTTCACCTATAACCTGAAATTATCCCTGCCGTTATTTGCCAAGACCACCAGGTGGGAACGCTAGGTAGAATGGGTCTTCCCAGCCGCTGCACTTGGGAAATCTTGGCAAGTTTACTTTTGGGTTGCTGCTTGCTGTGTGAGACCTGCTCATTGGGAGGGCAGCCGCTACTATAACACAACATAAAAGCAACTATTAAGCAAGTCTACAGAGTTGTGTGTCACTGGCCTGTAATGTTCCTTTCTAGAGGTCCCGCGCAGCTGGCTCACCGGCTTTTAAATGAAAAAACTGCAGCCCATTAAAGGGGCCTGGCGGCTCAAAAAAAATTAGAGCGAACTTTGCCTGTCACTGGGCTGCGCCATGTGTCACTGAATGCACAGTGTGTCACTGGGCTGCGCCATGTGTCACTGAATGCACAGTGTGTCACTGGGCTGCGCCATGTGTCACTGAATGCACAGTGTGTCACTGGGCTGCGCCATGTGTCACTGAATGCACAGTGTGTCACTGGGCTGCGCCATGTGTCACTGAATGCACAGTGTGCCACTGGGCTGCGCCATGTGTCACTGAATGCACAGTGTGTCACTGGGCTGCGCCGTGTGTCACTGAATGCACAGTGTGTCACTGGGCTGCGCCATGTGTCACTGAATGCACAGTGTGTCACTGGGCTGCAACTTGGTTACTGGGTCACAATGCATCTTACGGTTGTTTATAGAATAACACACTATGCCTCGCTTCTCATTCCTTCTGCCGAGCACTTAGGGTATGGAAGATAATGCTGTGTAAAATGGACATTGTGGTCCGATTTAATGGAAGAAGCTTCTAATGTACACTTCATTGTCCATCCCCCTGATTTAATCCCTCAAAGAAGTTTGGAATCCTAGAGCAATCTGTGCTTATGATCCTCTTGTGCAGCATCTATTGTAGTGGTGACCTTACTTGTAGAATCATATAGCACATTCAACCCATCGTGCCTGTGCCAGCTCTCTGAAAGAGCTATCCAATTTGTCCCACTCCCCTGTTCTTTCCCCATAGCCCTGCAAATTTTACCTTTTCAGTATATATCCAATTCCCTTTTGAAAGTTACTATTGAATCTGTTTCCACCACCCTTTCAGGCAATGCATTCCAGATCATCATAACTATCTACGTAAAACAATTTCTACTCATTGTTAATGCAATGCCCTCTTTTTTTTGCCAATTATCTTAAATCTGTGTCCTCTGGTTACCGACCCTCCTGTCAGTAGAAATAGTTTCACCCTATCTACTCTATCAAAACTGCATATAATTATGAATATCTCTATTAAGTTTCCCCTTAATCTTCTCTGCTGTAAGGAGAACAATCCCAGTTGGAGCTGTGTTTTTTAAAATTTCATTCTGGTGCTTGTGGGCATCGCTAGCAAGGCCAACATTTATTGCCCATCCTTAGTTGCCCTCGAGAAGGTGGTGGTGAGCTGCTGCCTTAAGTGTGTGTGGTGAGGGTGCTCCCATAGTGTTGTTAGGTAGGGAGTTCCAAGATTTTGACCCAGCGACGATGAAGGAACAGCGATATATGTACAAGTCGGAGCAGGCTCGAGGGGCTGAATGGCCTACTCCTGTTCCTATTTTCCACCCAGGACAAGCCACCCCTTCCAGAACACGAGAGTCGGCGGAGACAACTGCGAGGGTGGGTGGCAGGAGAGAATTTAATTGCATGCTGAATTTTCTTTTCAATTTGATGTATAAATACTTGAAGGAAAGGCCAGTGCACCCAAGGTACAGAAATACATTTGGTTTTTAACTTTTTTTTAAAAAAAGAGCATAACTGGCTTTGTGAACTGTTTGTACATTTTTTTAAATAAAACGCACGGGTTTCTTTCTGTTTTGACTTCTCTGCTTAGAATGGTTAAATCAGGGGCATTCCTTTGTAAGTTCAAGTGTCTGGTCAGATACCGTGGGGCTGGAGTTTGGATAATGGCTGTAAGTCATTAGGGCAGCACTCTCTAGTTGAACTCTTGCAGTTGGGCATTGATTTATAACCTGGTGCTTCCTCTTAATCATTTCTTTCAAGTGCATGTCTAGTTGAGAGTAAGAAAATAATTTTTTCCCCTGCACAAAACTGGGGCAAGCAGTTCATTTGATACTCCGGGGGCGATTTTCTCACTGGAGGCGGGTTTCGGTTTGGGTGGGTTTGAAACCCGCCTCCACTGATAGTTTTCAAAAAATTGAGATTTTCCCCTGATTGGCCACTTGATTTCAGAGGTGTGGGATGCCCTTTGTCAATTAGTGTTTTGGGACTGAAACTCGCCTCTGTTGACGGCACTTTTCCAGTCTGATTTTATGGCTTCTTGCTCCCTTGGCTCATTCCACAGGATTTCTGCCTATTCTGCACCACCTGCAGCATATTTTGAGAAACCACTATGTCCAACTCCAAGGCAAGGGCCTCCCCGAGGCTCTTGGATGAGGCACTGCAAAAGTTGTTTGAGGGGGTGACAGCTAGCATGGAGTTGCTCTTCCACTCATCTGGGAGGAAGAGGCCTGCCAAAAAAACCTCTGTGGGTACAGCTGGCAAGGGAGATAAGCTCCAGATCTGTGTGCAGATTGGGAGAATGTTTGTATATTGATGAAATGCCATCCCTGTTGGAAAGCATTAAAAGGATTTGAAGCCAAAATGTTGGCATTATGGCATCTGTTCTTTCGCCTTAGGCAGCTCCACATTGCGGTGTCCGCCACACTTGCGTTGTCAGGTTGGTGGCCTGAGTGAAAGGAGGCCAGAGAGTCATGTCCATTGTCAATGATGTCCTAGGATGGAGCCAAGGACATGTGCCAACTTAGGCAACCTATGCAAATCTGGCCAGGATATGTTCATCCCTTGCATCCCGGGCAGCCATGTGCTCGCGTGCTGCCGCTGGTCGATACACCGGCGCTCTGACCTCTTCCTGCTCCTCCTCCTTCTGCTCCTCCTCCTCCTCATCCTCATCTGAGGAAGGCTAGAACTGAGCCGCATACTCATCAGGAAGCTGCAAGCCACGCGCTGTGCGATGTTGTGCAGTGTACAGCAGACCACGACCATTCTGGAGACCCTGTATGGTGTATACTGCAGGGCTCCACCTGATCGGTCAAGGCAACAGAAGCGCATCTTCAACAACCCAATGGTTTGCTCTATGATGGACCTGGTCGAAGTGTGGCTGACGTTGTAGCGCTCTTCAGCCTCGTTAGCTGGCCTCCTGATCGGCGTCATTAGCCACTTCTTCAGGAGGTAGCCTTTGTCACCAAGAAGCCATCCGTTAAGCTGGTTTGGTGGATTGAAAAGCGGAGGAACACTAGAGTGCTGCAGGATGAAAGAGTTATGGCAACTTCCACAGAACTTGGCACAAACATGCAAGAACTCCTTGTGGTTACACACCAGCTGAACATTGAGGGAGTGGAAGCCCTTTCGGTTGACAACGATAGCTGGGTTGTGATGGGGTGCCCTAAGGGCCACGTGTGCAGTCTATGATGCCCTGCACCATTGGCATGCCTGCCATATTTGCGAATCCAACCGAACGGGCGGTTATACTTGCTTGATCCCTTGTGAACTGGATGTAATTGTGGGCCTTAGCAAAAAGGGCATTGGTAACCCTGGGTGATGCAGCTGTGGGTGGCCGACTGTGAGATGCTGCTGATAATCCCTGGAAGGAGCCTGAGGCAAAGAAGTTGAGTGCGGTGGTGACTTTAACAGCCACTGGTAAGGGGTGTCCACCCGTTCCTCTGGGCACCAGGTCGTGCTGCAGCAGGCCGCAGATCTCTCGGGCAACCTCTCGCGAAAGTCTCAGCCTCTTTTGGCTCTGCTGCTCACTCATGTTGAGGTAGCTCATCCTTTATCTGTAAACCCTCTGTCAGGGGTATCTCCTGTGGTGAGGTGCCTCAATGCGCTGGTGCCTTCTGCCCTGTGCAGCATCAGGTAGCTGAGCAGGAGGTTGGGGCTCCTGCTGATGTTGCTGCTGAGCTGCCTGGTTCTGCTGCTGCCCTGGATGGTCCTCATCCTCATCTGAGGTCCATGCAGAAAGAAAACAAATGGTTGCAGAGATAGTGAGGGGCGAGGCTATGGAGGGATTTGAAAACAAGGATGAGAATTTTAAATTGGAGGTGTTACCAGACTGGGAGCCGATGTAGGTCAGCGAGCAGAGGAGTGACAGGTGAACGGGACTTGGTGCGAATTAGGATACGGGCAGCAGAGTTTTGGATGAGCTCAGGTTTACGGAGGGTGGATGGGCACCAATGACCCGTTCACATTGATAATTTATAAAGGACTACAGCGTGATGCAGATTTTTAAACTTTGTATTCAGTAATGTCTATGCCAATCTATAATTATGCTTTAAATTAATCATATATTTCCCACACTGCGTTAGAAACATCATGTTACCCACTCAGTTCGTGTTAACTACATGGTGGCTACATAGGTCACTGAGGTAAATTTGGTTTTAATATTAATATTTTATATCAGTTTGGGTGGTTATAAGTATTTGCTGGAACTCTCATTTCTGGTTTATAAATGAGTCCCAGCACTTTACTGCGTGTAGAAATCTAGATTTACAGCAAACATTAAATAAAGGATCATTTATCATCTCTCCATGATCAGATATTCAGTCTCTCCAGTTGTAAGTAAATTCTCAGCTGAAGTAAATCTCTGCTAACTATGTGGTGCTGCACAGTTTGAGTTTGGCTGGTGAGGTTACGGGGAACTGTGGCTGTTTTATCCAGCATTTTGGTGGCTCCGAAAGGATTGTTGCCACCAAGGCCTTCCGCTGGCCTTGCTCTAGATCTTGTCGCTCTCGGAGTTGCCAAATAAATCTGCTCCTGGATTAAGATCTTTCCCAGTTATGGTGGGATTGAGGATTACATTTGGGGGTTACGGGTGATCTTCGAAAGTCGGCTGAACTTATTTCATAATTGGCTTTATTTAGTTTATTTTTTCCAGAGAGAATCTATACTCGGTGAATGTGACAAATTGAGGGGGAATCTTTTATGGGGTCAATGCATTTCCTGAAACTTGGCTTTTATGCCAACAACTCTTCCTCTCCCCTCCTCCTGGCCTTGCACAAAAAGGGGAGTTTGAGTACCCCTTTCTTAACTCTGCTCCTCTTGAGCGTCCCTGATTATAATCGCTCAACCACTGGTGGCCGTGCCTTCAGCTGCCAAGGCCCTAAGCTCTGGAATTCCCTCCCTAAACCTCTCCGCCACTCTACCTCTCTTTCCTCCTTTAAGATGCTCCTTAAAACCTACCTCTTTGACCAAGCTTTTTGGTCATCTGCCCTTATAATCTTGTTATGTGGCTCGTTGTCAAATTTTGTTTCATAACGCTCCTGTGAAGCGTCTTGGGACGCCAAAGGCACAAAAAAATACAAGTTGTTGTTAACAAATTCTATTTTAACCACTGCATGGGAAATGCATCAGCACAAATGTGTTGGGGAAACTGACCAAAATAGCCCTAGGCCTCTTTTGTGCTGTTCCTATTCTGGGATAAGAACAGCAAATGGCAATTTGCATGAAGAGGGGAGAAAATAATGAAATGGGGATTCATAACATTTTTTAACAATGTGATAATTGTTAATGCAATGCCAATCAACCTCTCTGGCCCAGAAATTGAACAATTTAAACTGTTCAATCTCATTCCTGCATGTAGTAAATTGTTGTTGGAGATTTAAAAAATTTCAAATTTTAATTTTTTTTTTCTTGCTTTTCCTTTCTGTCTCTTTTCTCTCTCTTAATCCAATCTTTCTCTTTCTGTACCTGATTTGACTCTAATTGACCCTATTTCCTTCTCTATCGTTCCTCTCTTTCTTTCTCAATCCTTAAATCTCATTGGTTAAAGAGATAGACTGTTGGTCCCGCAGTTCACTAAGGTCCCAGATGTCCCATTGCCCTCTCCATGCCGTTATCAGATCGCACTTCCAGCAAGTTACGGCACAAAAACAATTTCAAGCTGAAGGGTGCAGGAAAAAAAGTCTAACTAACTGGGCATGCCGCAAGATGCCCCATTCCAGCAAGATCCAGACCAATAATTTGATAGATGAATTTCTTTATATTTTCTTCTCCCCTCAATTTCTCCCTTTTTATTCTCCTGAAGCTGGTGTATAGCTCCACTGGTGATGACATCTCTTTTGTACCTCTCCTAAGTGCCAAGTACACTGAAGCCACTTGATGCTCAGTTAGCTGATGTTATTTAACTCAGCACAGGGCAGAGATCAAAGATGTAACCTTCGGATTTGTATGACTTAGCCCTACTGCATGCATTGTTTGTAACCGAAGTGCAATTTAGGGGAGTCAGGTAGAACATACTTAATGCCTCCAAGTCCCGTCCTGTGCTCGCTGATCTACATTGGCTCCTGGTCCGGCAATGCCTCAAATTTAAAATTCTCATCCTTGTGTTCAAATCCCTCCACTGCCTCGCCGCTCCCTATCTCTGTAACCTCCTCCAGCACTACGACCCTCCGAGGATTCTGTGCTCCTCCAATTCTGGCCTCTTGTGCATCTCTGATTCCCTTCACCCCACCATTGGCGGACGTACCTTCAGCTACCTAGGCTCTAAGCTCTGGAATTCCCTTCCTAAACCTTTCTGCCTCTCTATCTTCCTTCAAGACACTCCTTAAAGCCTACTTCTTTGACCAAGCTTTTGGTCATCTGCCCTAATTTCTCCTTATGTGACTCGGTGTCAAATTTTGTCTTATAATACTCCTGTGAAGCACCTTGGGATGTTTTACTACATTAAAGGCGCTATATAAATATAAGTTGTTGTTGACATAGAGCGAACACAATGTCAGGCTTGACCTGATGGTGTCCATGGTCAAGAATCACTGTCTTGCATGAAGAATGCCATATTTCGAATACTGTGACAGTTCTGGTCGCCATATTACAAAAAGGATATAGAGGCACTGGAGAAGGTGCAAAAAAGATTCACTAGAATTATACCAGAACTGAGAGGTTATAACTATCCGGAAAGGCTGAACAGGCTGGGGCTCTTTTCTCTGGAAGAGAGGTGACCTAATAGAGGTCTTTAAAATTATGATGGTATGGTAGATGTAGAGAAGATTTTTCCACTGCGGGGGAGTCCCAAATCTAGGATCATAAATATAAGATAGTCACTAATAAATCCAATAAGGAATTCAGCAAAACGTCTTTACCCAGAGTGGTTAGAATGTGGAACTTACTACCACAAAGAATAGTTGAGGCGAACAGCATAGATGCATTTAATGGGAAGCTAGATGGTACATGAGGGAGAAAAGAATAGAAAGGTATGCTAATAGGGTTAGATGAAGTAGGGTGGGAGGAGGCTCGTGTGGAACATCAACACCGCCATAGACCAGTTGGGCCGAATGGCCTGTTTCTGTGCTGTTAATTCTATAAAAGGGGAAAGAAGACCAAAAACAAAGATAACTTGGGTGACTGACTGTAGGTGAGTTCATGAGTCTGGTGTGGTTCATGAATCCAATGTGCAGTTTTAATCCTTCCTGACGCCTTCTGACAGCAGATCCCCGAGTGTTGTGTTGCAATTGCAAAACACAATTTCTCATTTAACAGTGTTAAATAACACTGCATCAAAGTGAAAATATAATCTGTGGACACTGAATCATTCATGAAGTTACCTGTTACATGCTCTGATTAACATAAATTGCTGAACTTGTTTGTTTGCATTAATATTTAACTATATGTGCTATACACAAGTGTAAAAGCTGAGTCTAGTTTGCCCTAAAGATTCAATGTTAGTAGATGACTGGGTGCACCTAGTTGCTGTTAGTGGTCACCTGGATCCTTTGAGGGAAGGACCAGCCTGACCCATTTGCATCCCTTCTTTTCCAATGGTGAAAATGGTCAGTAGATCACAAAGTTGACTGATAAAAAATAATTTGAGGGAAACTGTGACAGGCCCCTTTCCAGTATTATTCCTTGAATACTTGTCTTGCTGTGGAAGCACTAAGATGGTGGTCAGAAAGAGGGAAAAATTTGAGGTGTTACTTTGATAGGGTGGCCAAAGGGGCACACAGGCAAAGTGTAAGAAGCATTGAGTGAGCAAGGTGATGATTGGCATTAATGGTGAATTAGGGTTGATGGCATATGGAGCAGATAGGAGAGGGACTTGGAGACATGGTGTAATGCAAGCAGGCATTTGGGTCTGAAACTAGAGTATTAAACTTAAATAAAGGCTATTACAAAGGTATGAGGTGTAGGGGGTGGTGTGTGGGGTCAGCCTTCACCTCTGACTCAGTGAGTGGTTCGAATCGCTCCCACGCCCCTGGTTCTAGACTTTGGGCTTATTTAGGGGTTGTGAACAAAGATGCAGTAGACAACAGGTTTTGATGAAAGAGTTTTGACTTTATTAAAAGAAAAGGTAACAAACTTAAAACACACTTAGATGCTTAAACACAGGTTGGGGAACACACGGTACAGGCAAGGGAGAATGACAATATACAAACACCCTTATCCCTCCCAAAAATCCCACTATCTAGCTAGGTTTTGGTTTCAAAGGATCAGGGATAATGCTCACCAATGACAGTTCTTGACAGTTGAGGTATTTCGTGATTTCGGGGTTCACTAAGGTTTTTGGTTGTTGGGACCTGCCGTACCCCGGACGTGATAGAAGACTCCAGCTGCACTCCAGGTCAGTTTGGGTTTGTCCGCTGATGCGGTAGGGCGCGGCTATGGATTTTTCTGTTAAGTACCCACTTTTCTTTGATAGAAATAGGGAAAGTAAAGTTTTTGTTGGATACTTTAGCTTGTAGAGTGGAAACTTCGGGTTTTGCTCTTCCAATGGTGGTCTGGTCATCGAGTTTTGTTGCGGTTGGGGTCCGGTTGGTGGCCTTTGGTGTCGGCTTGGTCGCGGCGGCCTAGATCATTACCTGAGTGGTGGTAATGATCTGAAGGTCCTGGTGGTTGGTCGTTGCGCGGGGCCTTGGTCCCCGCGGTACTTTTAAATGGCGGTCTGCCTCATGGAGCCCTTGGTGGCTCTGGTAGTCGAGTGGTTGCGTTGGAGGCCTGTGGGGGCGGTACCTCCTGGAGCTGGAGCTGGACCGTGTGCTGAGCGATGTCGACTCGCTCCCAGTGGTCTCAGCTCTAGCCCTTGCCTGGCCTTGTCTGTACCTGCCTCCGATCTCGCCTCGGGTCTGCCTCGTGGCCTTGCTGCTTCTTTCCTCCTCCTGCTCGTGGCTTGTGGTGTCTTGCTGGAACTGGAACAGAGAACTTCTTGGGGGATTAGGCCCCCAATTATACTGTTCAGGCCCTTTGTTTTTTTTCGCGCCCAAAACCCCTTTACTAAATCGGTTTCATTTAGGTTTCAGTTGAGGCCTGTTCATTCCATTGTCTTAGTTTTGGCGGGCTTGTTAAGTTTTGATGACTTTAACTTGGTGTTAAATTGTCCTGATGGCTTCCGATGTCTCCCATTTATGCAGGGCCTTTATCTACGTGCCAAATCTTGTCCCTATTGTCTTAGGTTTTTGGCGGGCTTGTAAATCTGTCCCTGTAGATACTTGGTTGATTGGTTTTTGATGAAGTAATGGGTGTGCTAGATGTTTTATTGTTTTCAGGCTTCTGGTATCCTGTTTGGGCCTGAGAATTTCAAAAGGGGTCTTGGATTATTCATATTTCGATGTGTGAGGTTTTGGGTTTGTCTCTTCCTCCTTGGTTGGATTGCAGTGTAAACAATTCCCAGACAGCTTGACTGGGCCCCAATACCCAAAGCTGTCCACTGCCTTGCCACACCCCTCCGCAGCCTGTCTTGTGTCTGTGAAAGATGTCATTCCCAACAGTAAGATTCAAAAGCCATTTTCCTCAGGGTTTTTCTTCCCTGATTTTTAAAATGTCCAAAACTGAGTTTTTTTTTACCTCAAATCACTTCACTTAGGGTTCTGTTCGAGTTTCTGGGGGATTTTGTGAAGCCTACAGAGGAGAGAGTTGGCTAAAGTGGACTGGGAAAATAGATTAGAAGGTAAGACGGTAGAAAAGCAATGGCAGACATTTAAAGAGGTATTTCATGACTCTCAACAAAGATATATTTCAGTGAGAAAGAAAGACTCGAAGAGAAGGATGAACCAACCATGGCTAACCAAGGAAGTTAAGGATGGTATCAAATTGAAAGAAAAGGCATACAATGTTGCAAAGATTAGTGGTAGGCCAGAAGATTGGGAAAATTTTAGAAACCAGCAAAGGATGACTAAAAAAAAAATAAAGAGGGAGAAAATAGCTTTTGAGAGTAAACTAGCAAGAAATATAAAAACTGACAGTAAGAGCTTCTACAAGTATATAAAAAGGAAGAGAGTAGCTAAAGTAAACGTTGGTCCCTTAGAGGACGAGACTGGGGAAATAATAATAGGAAACAAGGAAATGGCAGAGGCATTGAACAAATATTTTGTATCTGTCTTCACAGTAAAGGACACTAAAAACATCCCAGTAATAGTAGAAAATCAAGGGGCAAAAGGGAGGGAGGAACTTAAAACAATCACTATCACTAGAGAAAAAGTGCTAGGCAAACTTATGGGTCTAAAGGCTGACAAGTCCCCTGGACCTGATGGCCTGCATCCTAGGGTCTTAAAAGAAGTGGCTACAGAGATAGTGGGATGCATTGGTTGTAATCTTCCAAAATTCCCTTGACTCTGGAAAAGTCCCAGCGGATTGGAAAACCGCAAATGTAACGCCCTTATTCAAAAAAGGAGGGAGACAGAAAGCAGGAAACTATAGGCCAGTTAGTCTAACATCAGTCATTGGCAAAATGCTCGAATCCATTATTGAGGAAGTAGTAGCAGGGCATTTAGAAAATCATAATACAATCAAACAGAGTCAACATGGTTTTTATGAAAGGGAAATCGTGTTTGACAAAATCTATTTAGAGTTCTTTGAGGAGGTAACGATCAGGGTGGATAAAGGGGAACCAGTAGATGTAGTGTATTTGGATTTCCAAAAGGCATTCGACAAGGTGCCACATAAAAGGTTACTGCATAAGATAAGAGCTCATGGTGTTGGGGGTAATGTATTAGATTGGATAGAGGATTGGTTAACTAATAGAAAACAAAGAGTCGGGATAAATGGGTCATTTTCAGGATGGCAACCTGTAACTAGTGGGGTGCTACAGGGATCAGTGCTGGGGCCTCAACTATTTTCAATCTATATTAATGACTTGGATGAAGGAAGCGAGTTTATTGTAGCCACATTTGCGGACGATAGAAAGATAGGTGGGAAAGCAAGTTGTGAGGAGGACATAAAGGGGTAAAAATTCATTTGGTTGCGCCTCCCGTTAGCGCCTTAAGAGGGCGCTAATGGGGCGCAAAGCCGCTAACGCCCGGGCGCAGCGATGTTTGCGCCGCTCGAGAACTTAACTTGAGATTGTGCGGCGGCGCTAAAACTTACCGCTGCGACCACCTGCGCGCGCAGATTGTGACGTCATTCCATGGTGCAACGCCCTTGTGGCGCCCCGTAGCGGAAATTGAGTGGCGCCCCCTGCCTTACCGCCTGGCGCTTCCAACGACCAGAAGACTGGAACGCTATCAATCGCTGTGGGGCTGGGGGGGGGCGCTATTTAAAGGGGGCCTCTTCCTGTCTTTTATTGTTGGTGGCATTTTTGAACTACGCATTCTGAGAGCGAGAGGGAGAGACTTCTGGAGAGATTCAACGTTGTGTGAAGGAGTTTTGGGTACTGAGCAGCACTTTGCAGGTTCATTTTGATTTGCCATTCCTTGTATCGATTTAGCAGAGACTGTGGGAGCTGCACTCTGAGCTCTTTGCCTGGTACTCTCCATTGTTCTTTCCAGCACATTTGATGTGCAAGTCTCTCCAGGCCGAGATTCAAGGCTGCAATGAACAGGATGTGGATGGAAAGCAAGATTAACCATCCCCTTTAAGAACTGGCCCGTGCCATTGTGTGTGTGTTCCATTGCTGACTGACATTACATGAGCTTCGCCAGCGCTCTGAGTTAGCGCCTCACTGCTTGGCCTTTGCGCCTTAAGAGAGGTGTGCAGCGCCTGCTTTAGCGCTCCACTCACCTCCCGGGGCGGTAAAAGTGAAGTTTCCTGTCAGTGCCGATAATTAGCGCCAGGCGCTAATATTTGCGTCCGGACGATATTTGCGCCCCAAATGGGGCGCGACCTAATTTCTACCCCAAAGAGTCTGCAAAGGGATTTAGATAGGTTAAGTGAGTGGGCAAGAATTTGGCAGATGGAGTATAATGTGGGAAAATGTGAAGTTATCCACTTTGGTAGGAAGAATAGAAAAGAAAAATATTATTGAAATGGAGAAAGATGACAGAATGCGGCGGTACAGAGGGATTTGGATGTCCTCGTATATGAAATACGAAAAGTTAACATGCAGGTGCAGCAAGTAATTAGGAAGGCAAATGGAATGTTGGCCTTTATTTCAAGGGGGATGGAGTATAAAAGTAGGGAAGTCTTACTACAACTGTATAGGGTGCTGGTAAGACCACACCTAGAGTACTGCATACAGTTTTGGTCCCCTTATTTAAGGAGGAATATATTTGCATTGGAGGCAGTTCAGAGAAGGTTCACTAGGTTGATTCCTGGGATGGAAGGGTTGTCTTATGAGGAAAGGTTGAGCAGGTTGGGCCTATACTCATTGGAGTTTAGAAGAATGAGAGGTGATCTTATTGAAACATATAAGATTCTGAGGGGGTTGGACAGGGTAGATGCTGAGAGGATGTTTCCCCTCGTGGGGGAATCTAGAATGAGGGGGCACAGTCTCAGAATAAGGGTCGCCCATTTAAGATGGAGCTGAGGAGGAATTTCTTCTCTGAGGTTCGTGAATCTTTGGAATTCTTTACCCCAGAGAGCTGTGAAAGCTGAGTCATTGAATATATTCAAGGCTGAGATAGACAGATTTTTGAGCAACAGGGGAGTCAAGGGTTATGGGGAACGGCCAGGAGTTGAGGCCAAAATCGGATCAGCCATGATCTCAAGGGGCTGAATGGCCTGCTCTTGCTCCTATTTCTTATATTCTTATTTGAGACACGGAGGCCATTAGAATGGAGGGGCGGTCGCAGAATATGAAGATAAGAAAGACTTATATTTATATAGCGCCTTTCACGACCTCAGGATGTCCCAACACAATTTACAGCCAATTAAGTACATTTCTTGAAGTGTAGTCACTGTTGTAATGTAGGAAAAGTGACAGCCAAAATTGCAGACAGCAAGGTCCCACATACAGAAATGTGGTAGACCAGATAATTTGTTTTTTAGTGATGTTAGTTGAGGGATAAATATTGGCCAGGACACCGGGGAGGAATTCCCCTGCTCTTCTTCGAAATAGTGCCACGGGACCTTTTACATCCTCCTGAAAATGTAGACGGGGCCTCGGTTTAACGTCTCATTCGAAGGACGGCACCTCTAACAGTGCAGCATTCCCTCAGTTCTGC
This sequence comes from Squalus acanthias, assembly GCA_030390025.1. Classification (NCBI taxonomy): domain Eukaryota; kingdom Metazoa; phylum Chordata; class Chondrichthyes; order Squaliformes; family Squalidae; genus Squalus; species Squalus acanthias. The sequence goes on along the minus strand of CM059427.1, from coordinate 105,571,795 downwards.
ACTAGTGTCAGCCTAGATTTTGTGCTCAAGTCTGAGTGGGACTTGAACCCACAACCTTCTGACTCAGGCGAGAGTGCTACCCACTGAGCCACGGCTGAAGGGAAAAGTAGAAGGTATTCCGAGGGAATTTTAAAAATGATTTTTCTTTGTGTGTTCCAGTGGCAGATGAAAGCAACGTTGGATCTCTGGCAATGCACCAATACGGTAAGATGTTGGAAGGTTTTTCGTGCAGTAATTCGTTCCCATCAGTTCAATCTTTAGTTTACGCTCCATTCACTCGAAATCAGCCTGATTTATTGTCATACTTCAATTTTTTTTTAATGTTGTGAAATATTTTCTGTTTCCCATAAAATCTGTTGTGCAAGTTGAACCTCCAGTCAGATTTTTTTCCTTAATATTGAGGCAGAGAATCTTGCAGCACAGCAGGAGGCCATTCGGCCCATTGTGTCTGTGCTGGCTCTTTGAAAGAGCTATCTAGTTAGTCCCACACTCCTGCTCTTTCCCCATAGCTCTGCAAATGTTTTCTTTTCTAGTATATATCCAATTCCCTTTTGAAAGTTATTATTGAATCTGCTTCCACCACCCTTTCAGGCAGTGCATTCCAGATTGCGTAAAAAAAAAAAAAAAAAAAAATTCTCCTTATTTCTATCCCCTGGTTCTTTTGCCAATTAACTTACATCTGTGCCCAAGATCCCATGTGCTTCTTTCAACAGCCGTATCAATTTGTCATGCCCTCTTCAAAGATTTGTGTATGTGAACCCCAATAACTTAACTGTTTTGTCTTTTGAGGGGAGGACAATGCAAGCGTGAAAAAGGGATGCATCTTTTATACCGGATCTTACAGTACATAAGCCCTCCTTCTGCAGATGATTGCAGCATTTCTTGTGGTGTTGCTCCTTGTTGTGGCATCATTGCTGATTATATTCTGTTCTGTTTGAGCACCTGTTAGGTGGTTATTTTCTTAGAGCCAAAATCTGCGCCCACTCCGTGTCTGTCTTGTTTGCTAATAGGAGCAGTGTCACACCAACCTTCCTAAGATTATCTGGCAGGTTAATAACGTGAGAGGATAGCTCAGTGATGTAACTTGTATTTTATCACGTCTGCTGTGGAAAAAAATGATTAATTTCATTCTAGATTATTCCCTTCCCTGCCACGTTCCTCAAGGAAATAGAAAAATCGTTTGCAAAAAATAAAATCTGTGCAGTAGAACAAACTTCCCGTGGTGATCGACATGGGGATGAAGCAGCTGAGGTTTTGGAGCAGGCTGTTTTAGGAACTGATCCTGCCACAAACTCCCCATCGAGGCAGTAATATCCATTTAATAGCGCATCACGTTGCGACCCATATTCCCCATTCTCATCAATGCACAGCGTAATCTATCAAAGGGACATCACTGTCCCTGTAACTTTGTTAGGCAAGCTTTTTTTGTTTTTAATCTATTTATAAGCGCACATCATGTTGTGTTGCTTGTGGGTAATGCCAAAATGATACTCGACTTCCAGAACAGAGCGATTAAAATTCCCTACCCAAAAAGGGTGTTGATGCTCTTGTAATTATTAGCTGCTGACTGGAGTCTAGCCAGCATAAGTGTCCTAACCTCTTCCTCTCCTGTTTTGCAAATATTAAAACTAACTTTGCCTAAGTTTTTTTCTGTATTGCGTACTTCATATCAATTTCTTTTTACATATAAATGATTAACGTCTGATTTATTTGCAAAGTTAAAATCATAATGGGCTGGAGTGTGGCATCTCGCAGCAAGCTCTGTTAAGTCGACTTATTTCCGCACCCTTCAGCTCATAATTTTTTTGCGCCGCAACTTGCTGGAAGTGAGAGCTGGTAATGGCACAGCGAGGGCAACGGAGCAGCTGGGATCTTAGTGAATGACGGGACTAATAGTGTATTTCCTTAACCAATGAGATTTAAGGAATGATAAAGAAACAGGAGGAGCGCAGAGATCTCGGGGAGGGTTGTAGGGCTGGAGGAGGTTACATAGATAGGGAGGGGGCAAGGCCATGGAGGGATTTGAAAAGAAGGATGAATATTTTAAAATCGAGGTGTTGTTGGACCTGGAGTCAATGTAGGTTCAGCAGGGGTGATGGGTGAACGGGACTTGGTGCGAGTTAGGATACGGGCAGCTGAGTTTTGGATGAGCTCAGGTTTATGGAGGGTGCAGGGTGGGAGGCCGTCCAGGAGAGCATTAGAATTATTGAGTATAGAGGTAACAAAGGCCTGGATACAGAGTGATCAGAGCAATTCTTGTCCCATAGTTTGTGATGCTCACATGGGAAAAGGAACTCGAACTGGAGCAGTGAGGTTCACTTTCTGAGTGGGGTGGGGGGGATGGAGGGAGAAAAAGCTATTCAACTTAATTCAATATTGTTCAACTACTGAACTTCCAGCCCAGAATAATGTCTTGGAGCTGCAATTAATCAGTGAATAGTCCATGATAATTTCACTCTTCATATTATATTCAAGCTTGTTTGTGAGGGACATTTTATTTTGTTCTGTCTGGGTGATTTCAGGAAATGGAACTCCATTTTTTGTATATAGTTATTTCATAATGATGAACATAGCAATTCCTGGCTGTCAAATATAATGTAAATATAAGATAGTCACCAATAAATCCAATAAGGAGAAACTTCTTTGCCCGAAGAGTGGTGAGAATGTGGAACTCGCTACCACAGGAAGTAGTTGAGGCAAATAGCATGGATGTACTTAAGGGGAGGCTAGATAAGTACATGAGGGAGAAAGGAATAGAAGTATATGCTGATAGGGTGAGATGAAGTAGTGAGGGAGGAGGCTCGAATGGAGCATAAACACCAGCACAGACCTGTTGGGCCGAATGGCCTGTTTCTGTACTGTAAAATTCTATGTAACTGCAGACTATTTCTCAGTGCACTTGCATCGATGACTTTGCTTTTCAGTTTTACTCTTCAAAATACATTTTTGCATTTGTCGGGCTCTGCTTTGGAGCTTGGCATTCCATCCATCTCATGGTGAACACACTGTGATCCCATGGACACGCCAGGATGACACATGCCAAGAGGGGGGGAATCCTCTTGCAGCGCATCTGTTCAGTAGCATTGCTGGCAGTGTGTTTAGTCCATTTAGGGATCCAGCACTGGAACCTCTGTCCGCCAAGCACTTCATAGTGTTGTTAGCGTTCGACGGAACTGACCTGTAGAGTTCTTCAGTGAGAGTCATAGTGTACAATTTTCAGAAGTCCATTTACCCCAGAGACACCGAATGTGTTAAAAATGAAGAATGGCACAGCTGGAAACCATAAGAATTACAAATGTATTTGTTGTTTTACATTAGCCAGTGTATTTTTTTTTATATGTTGAAGAAAACTGAAAGCTAGGAGGAATATCTCTCTGCAATTTAATCGTGTATGTTCAGGTGAGGTTCATTACCCGCGCTGAAGCTTCACTCTTGCAGATTACAATGCCATCTGAACCCACTTCAATTAGATTACAGCCCTGTAATTCACTCCCTGCTGCCATCCATTCTGTATTTTCTAGAAATACGTCTTGTTAGGGAAACCTAAAAGAATTGGAATTAGATCAGTATGTGAGCAGCAGCTGGATTCAGTTACCCAATCCATCCCTGCGAGCGAAGAGCGGTGTTATTAATGCCGGTGATTCCTCCAGTTTCCCTGTGAAAGATTAGACCTTAATGTTTGGCAGCGTGCATGCGGAATGCAGTCGTTCAGGAGATGGCAAGAGCCTCATGTTCAGCAGTTCCAGCTGTTTTTTTTTGATGCGCTTCTACACTTTGACGGCCTTTTTCCTTGTTGGAAACTCATTTATTCTTTGCTTCCAGATTAACTGTTGCACATTTTTATTAACAGAAAACTGCACCTCATTAAGGCACACAGCCTTTCTTCAGCAGCTGTACATTTTTTCAGATGTCGAACTGTGACAAATCTGCCAATTTATTTTCAGTTATTTTGGCTTTCTTAAAGGGATACTGATGGTGGTGAAATGTGTTGTTGATTTAGCATGGCAGCTGACTTGACAAAGAGTTTTAGTGGAATTTGTTTCAGCGCAGGCTCTTCTAAAGAATGAGCCTGGTTTGAAAGTTCCTCAATCCAGTGATCTTCGCCCCTTTCAATTTAGAACTGAAAGCAAGCGAGCAAACCAGACACACCAGTGGTTTTATGGTTTGGGCTTTGAACCCGCAGTTCAAATGCAAGAGTTCAGGTCCCAGCCTCACCTGATGTTTGAAATTACAACCTGTCCTCGGGCAATTATAGCCGGGGATGCTGATAGTAGCAGAATGCTCCTGTTGGGTTGGATGGGAAAGTTGGTCAGGAGCACTCTTGCTTTCCTGCGACTGGCCCCCTTATCCATGGTCAGTAACACAACAGAAAGAAAAACTGACATGTATAGCAATATATTTATTTAGCGTCATTAACAACCTCAGGATTCCCCAAAGCGCTTTGCAGCCAATGAATATTGCATAGTGTTCAGTTCCATTCGCAATTCCTCAGATAATGAAGCAGTCCGTGCCCACATGCAACAAGACCTGGACAACATCCAGGCGTGGGCTGAAAAGTGGCAAGTAACCATCACGCCACACAAGTCTCCAACAAAAAAGAGTCCAACCATCTCCCCTTGATATTCAGTGGCATTATCATTATCTAATCATCCACCATCAACATCCTGGGGGTCACCATTGACCAGAAACTTAACTAGACCAGACATATCAATAGTGTGGCTACAAGAGCAGGTCAGAAGCTTGGTATTCTGGAGCGAGTGATACATTTTCTGACTCCTCAAAGCATTACCACCACCTGCAAGGCACATCCACCATCTACAAGGCACAATTCGGGAGTGTGATGGAATACTCTCCACTTGCCTAGATGACTGCAGCTCCCAACAACACTCAAGAAGCTCGACACCATCCAGGAAAAAGCAGCCCACTTGATCGGCACCCCATCCACCACCTTAAGCATTCACTCTCTCCACCACCGGCATACCGTGGCTGCAGTGTGTACCATCTACAAGATGCACTGCAGCAACTCACCAAGGCTTCTTAGACAGCACCTCCCAAACCCGTGACCTCTACCAATTAAAAGGATAAGGCCAGCGGGTGCATGGGAACACCATCACCTGCAAGTTTCCTTCCAAGTTGCACACCATCCTGACTTGGAAATATATTGCCGTTCCTACATGGTTGGACTGTCAGGAGCAGGAGGAAGAAGAAGGGAGGAGACAACCCAGGCAGCCCCTTTCTGGCCAGGCTGTCCGTGACCAACTTATCCGGCTACAGTACCAGTAAACGCAACCCCAATTCCACATTCACCAACAGTGCCACACCTTACCTTCCCTGTGGTTGACCATCACCGTGTCCACTTGGCCACAGTGCAAAAATAAAAACCACCACAAAATAAACATTCCAAACCAAATTTATAAATCAAGCCATGTCATTTTGCATACAAATGTAAACTAATCACCCTTCTGCATTCCCTTCATGCCTGTCTTCCATGTGCATTTGCCTGTCCTAGTGCTCCTATGCAGTGCTACCCCAGTGGCTGCAGCATGGCTGGTGGAAGGCTGCTGACTTTTAGTGGAGGAGACTGCAGATGGCCTTGGAGGATGACCTTAATCAGCCCTGGGCCTAGAAGGCCCAGCTTCGGACTGCACCATCTCAGCATGGGGTGGCAGCAGTCTGGGCTGGCTGGCTGACGGCCAACAGCAAGGGCACTGGTGGAGTGGCAGGGGTGGGAGGATGAGTGCTGTCATCCTGCGAGAGGACATTCCATTGAGAAATAAAAACTCTACGGGAAAAGGGATCCATCTGTGACTAACGAAAGAAGTTAAGGATAGTATTAGATTAAAAGAAGAGGCTTTTTTTTTGTTCCTGGGATATAGGCATCGCTGGCATGATCGGCATTTACTGCCCATTCCTAATTGCCCTTGAGAAGGTAGTGGTGAGTCGCCTTCTTGAACCGCTGCAGTCCTTGCTGTGAAGGTACTTCCGCAATGCTGTTAGGGAGGGAGTTCCAGGATTTTGACCCAGCAAAGATGAAGGAGTGGCAATATATTTCCAAGGCAGGATGGTATGCAACTTGGTGGGGAACTTGCAGGTGATGGTGTTCCCATGCGCCTGCTGCCCTTGTCCTTCTAGGTGGTAGAGGTCGCGGGTTTGGGAGGTGCTACCGAAGAATCCTTGGTGAGTTGCTGCAGTGCATCTTGTAGATGGTCCACACTGCAGCCACGGTGGAGGGAGTGAATGTTTAAGGTGGTGGATGGGGTGCCAATCAAGCAGGCTATTTTGTCGTGGATGGTGTTGAGCTTCTTGAGTGTTGTTGGAGTTGCACTCATCCAGGCAAGTGGAGAGTATTCCATCACACTCCTGACTTGTTCTTTGTAGATGGTGGAAAGACATTGGGGAGTCAGGAGGTGAGACATTCGCCACAGAATACCCAGCCTCTGATCCACTCTTGTTGCCACAGTATTTATGTGGCTGGTCCAATTAAGTTTCTGGTCAATGGTGACCCCCAGGATGTTGATGGTGGAGGATTCGGCGATGGTAATGCCGTTGAATATTAGACTCTCGCTTGTTGAGATGGTCGTTGCCTGGCACTTGTGTGGCGCGAATGTTACTTGCCACTTATCAGCCCAAGCCTGAATGCTGTCTAGGTCTTGCTGCATGCGGGCATGGACTGCTTCATTATCTGAGGAATTGCGAATGGAACTGAACAATGTGCAACCTTCAGCAAACATCCCCACTTCTGACCTTATGATGGAGGGAAGCAGCTGAAGATGGTTGGACCTAGGACACTGCCCTGAGGAACTCCTACAGTGATATCCTGGGGTTTATAATGCTGCGAAGAATAGTAGTAAGCCTGAAGATTGGGAGAGCTTTAGAAACCAGCAAAGGATGACCAAAAAATGGATAAAAAGGGAGAAAATAGTATGAGGTTGAATTAGCAAGAAATATAACAACAGATTGTAAGAGCTTCTACAAGTATGTAAAAAGGAAGAGAGTAGCAAAAGCAAGCGTTGGTCCCTTAGAGGCTGAGACAGGAGAAATTATATTGGGGAACAAGGAAATGGCAGAGACTTTAAACAAATATTTTGTATCTGTCTTCACAGAAGAAGACACACTAAGTCTACCAAAAATAGTGGGGAACCAAGGAGTGAGGAACTTAAAGTAATTAATATCAGTAGAGAAAAAGTACTTGGGAAACTAATGGGACTAAAAGTTGACAAATCCCCTGGACTTGATGGCTTACATCCTAGGGTTCTAAAAGAGGTAGCTGCAGAGATAGTGGATACATTGGTTGTGATCTTCCAAAATTCCCTAGATTCAGGAATAGTCCCAGTGGATTGAAAGGTAGCAAATGTAACACCGCTATTCAAGAAAGGAGGGAGAGAGAAAACAGGGATCGACAGGCCAGTTAGCCTGACATCACTCATCGGGAAAATGCTGGAATCCATTATTAAGGAAGTGGTAACAGGACACTTAGAAAATCATAATATGGTTAGGCAGAGTCAACATGGTTTTATAAAAGGTAAATCGTGTTTGACAAATTTATTAGAGTTTTTTGAGGATGTAACCAGCAGGGTAGATAAAGGGGAACCAGTGGATGTAGTATATTTGGATTTTCAAAAGGCATTCGATAAGGTGCTGCATAAAAGGTTGTTATGCAAGAAAAGGACTCATGGGGTTGGGTGTAACGTATTAGCATGAATAGAGGATTGGTTAATGGACAGAAAGCGGAAACTTGGGATAAACGGGTCATTTTTAGATTGGCAGGCTGTAACTAGTGGGGTGCCGCAAGGATCAGTGTTGGGCCTCAGTTATTCACAATCTATATTAATGACATAGATGAAGGGACCGAGTGTAATGTATTCAAGTTTGCTGATGATACAAAGCTAGGTGGGCAAGTAAGCTGTGAGGAGAACACAAAGAGCCTGAAAGGGATATAAACAGGTTAAATGAGTGAGCAATAAGGGGGCTGATGAAGTATAATGTGGGGAAATGTGAGGTTATTCACTTTGGTAGGAAGAATAGGAAAGCAGAATACTTTTTAAATGGTGAGAAACTATTAAATGTTGGTGTTCAGAGAGGTTTAGGTGTCCTCGTACAGGAAACACAGAGAGTTAGCATGCATGTACAGCAAGTAATTAGGAAGGCAAATGGCATGTTGGCCTTCATTGCTAGAGGGTTGGAGTACAAGAGTAAAGAAGTCTTGCTACAATTGTATAGGGCTTTGGTGAGACCACACCTGGAGTACTATGCACAGTTTTGGTCTCCTTATCTAAGGAATGATATACTTGCCTTAGAGGCGGTGCAACGAAGGCTCACCAGATTGATTCCTGGTATGAGAGGCTTGTCCAGTGAGGAGCGATTGAGTAGATTGGGCCTATACTCTCTGCAGTTTTGAAGAATGAAAGGTAATCTCATTGAGACATATAAGATTCTGAGGGGGATTAACAGGATACATGCTGAGAGTTTGTTTCTCCTGGCTGGAGAATCTAGAACTAGGGGTCATAGTCTCAGGATAAGGGGTCAGCCTTTTAAGACTGAGATGAGGAGGAATTTCTTCACTGAGTGTTGTGAATCTTTGGAATTCTCTGCCCCAAAGGGCTGTGGATGCTGTGTCGTTGAGTATATTCAAGGCTGTGATAGATAGATTTTTGGACTCTAAAGGAATCAAGGGATATGGGGCTAGGGCAGGAAAGTGGAGTTGAGGTCAAAGATCAGCCATAATCTTATTGAATGGCGGAGCAGACTCGAGGGGCTGTATGGCCTATTCCTGCTCCGAATTCTTATGTTCTTATGACAGCAGGTTTGTGCTCCACGGAGCCACTGCCACTCCCCTGGGGCAGCACCTCAGCAAGCCTAGTAATCTGTTGGAAGACATTGCTGGACTGCTGGGATACCCTGCAAACCCCTTTGAACACAGGCAACTGCAGCCACGATGGCAGCAGTTTGAGCTTGCGTGGCTGTGCTTGCATGTCAGACATCTGAGCTTCCACTGCAGCACCTAGACATTGGGTGGCTTCTGCTTGTCTTCAATGGATGCTGCATTCTGGTTGGGTCCACAGGTCTGCTAATGGAGTTGGCCGTCACTTCCATGCTGGAAGGGATGGGCTGCAACCTTTGCAAAGCCCTGTGCCAAGTTGTTGCCGGACTCCTCCATGCTCCTTGACATTGCACGCAGACTTTCTGGCAGGCCTGCCAATGCACCAAGCATTTCATTGTGCATACCCATCAGCCTTCTTCTTTCGCCTGCCCCATCGAAGTGGTCATCTGAGTCCTCTGCAGCAGAACTCGGTGTGCAACCTCGCAAGAAGTGCATGCTTACATCATCTGCAGCTTGTACGTCAGAAGAGATTGTGGGATAAGTGGGATGTGAGAAGGAGGATTAGGTATGAAGATATCATCATCTTCAATTATTTCAGCCCCGCCGCTGGCCATGGCCTCAGTGATTGCCGCTCCAATGATGGTGACCATCGTCTCCTCCATTGGGGTAAGGTCATGCAGCCATGCCTGTATCCCACCGGTTAGCTCCTGCTGCCTCCGGTTATGCAACAACTTGCCCTGCAAGAGAGAGGGGAGTGTGTCGGTGAGTGTGGTGCAATGTGGTTGGGTGATATGCCTGTCACGATTGAATAGCTGACAGTGTGTGCAAGCTGTGAGATGTGGGTGTGAGGCTTGCAGCAGTGCTAAGTGTGTGAGGGTGAGGTGAAGCTATGAATGTGAGGTATGAGTTCTGTTTTATAGAGATTGTTGGTAGGTGAGTAATGGGAGTGTGGTGTATTGAGCAGTGTATGAGGCTAGTGGTGCAGTTGGTGGAATATGGTATTTGAAGATGAATTCATTCACCTTGACCACTCGTGTGAGGTCACTGAACTATTTGCAGCACTGCATCCAGGTCTTCTGGGCTTGTCTTCTGGCATTGATCGCCATGACTACCTACTCCCACTGCCTTCACAGAGTTTGTCTGGAGGGCCTCCTGGCCCCCTGTGGATAGAGGACCTCTCTCCTCCTGTCCACCTCCTCCATCAAGGCCTCCAGTGCCGTGTATGAGAACCTTGGATAACCTCTCTCCCCTATTGCGTCATTAGTGACTGTTCTTGCAGGTAAGCCTCTCTTCCCCAGCTACTTCCAGCACCTGCTCCAGCCAGAATGCACCTCTCCTTTAAGAGGTGCAGGTTGGCTTTAAGTAGTGCAGGCTAGCTTTGTGGTGCTAGCTTCGCACAAACTTGGGCCCCCTGCTGAGGCATTCAGCCACTCAACAGCATGTTTAGCGCTGCCTCAACGCTGCAATCGTTTAAATTAGCAGGCAGCACGAAGTTTGCATGCTGCCTGCATCGGGAGCAACGGGCGCAGATTAATCACAATCCCCGCACCTGTTTTCAGGGGCTATCGAATTTAGCCCCAAAATCTGTTGATTCGGGGATAAATATTGAAGGATAAACAGAAGTCAGCACAAGGGTTTCCTCTTTTTCTGTATTTCAAGTGCCAGAGAGGATACATTCTTCCCACTCAGCGCAGTGAAGTAACTGCACCTTTCCACATACTGCACAAAGACGACTTGTGCCTTGAAACTGCAGGCTTCTCCCAAAAACCTTGTTGGGTTCTTTGTTTTACTACAATATGCTTCAAAACGATTCCCTTCATAATCAATTGAAAATAGAGAGAGAAAGCAATTGATAGAGAGACTGAAAGAACGAGAGAGTGAGAGAAAGAGGGATTTGCATTTATATAGGACCTTTCACGACCTCAGGACGTTGCAAAGAGCTTTAAAGCCAATGAAGGCAGGATTTTAAAAAAAATAATTGATTAGATATAGGAATTTCTTCTTCATTCTCTTGCTGGCACAAACCAACATCAAAGTTTAAGAAATAGGAAAGTTAAAAACCAACATTTTCTTAGGCGTCTGATTGACATTCACTTAGTCTATTGGATGAAGGTTACTGCTGTCCCAACAGTACTAGTGGTATCTCTTCAGTAATGGAGTTAAAGTTGGCTTCAGTATAAAGTTGCCAAAAAAAACAAGTTGCAGTCAGTTTCTCCAGTGCAAGTAAGACTTTCCAGTATAAACAACAAAAAAGGTCCCTCCTGAAGAGGAATTCATGCTACCACCATTAATGTTGATCCAATTACTTTGTACGAAGCATATCCTGTGACGGGTTACCTTGGACTTGGCAAGCAGTCTGATGAGGGTTTACATTTTTGAACCTGCTGTTCCCAATAATGTGCCCTTTTGCGTTGCCAATAGCTTGGGGCCCTGAGTGTACAGTTTGGGAAAGGGAGAGGGCTATGTGCCAATAAAGTGACACATTTGTTGCTAGGTTAATCTGTTACAGCGTTTGGTAAGCTGCTTTTAGGCATTTGTTTTTAACCTTTAGGCTGCTGGCAGCTCCAGGGAAATCTTATACTCCCTGGTCAGCCATTTTTTGTTTTAAAGAATTCAGCTCGAAACACTGCAATACTGGAAAAATTCCCTAATACTAGAGTTAAGAGTCCAAGTCAGATGCCAGAGAAACTTTATTACTATAATAACATTGCACTACTGAAACTTCTGCTCTGAGGCAAATAGACTATAAAGAAAGGAAAGAACAAACATGCATTCATATAGCTCCTTTGATGACCTCAGGACATCAAATATAGCCAAATATATTTGCTATATAGCCAAAACAGTGAAGTACAAGACAAAGTAAATTGCGCTAAAACTGTGATGATTCAGAATATTTTTTGGTCTAACAGATTTAATTATCCAATCATTCAAATTAAGCAATTTAATTTATGCAGCAAATTTAAATTATTAGATCATTTGAATTAAAAAAACTTCAAATGAATAGAAGTAGACTGTAGTGATTTCCTTCGCTCCACCATTGACGGCCATGCCTTCAGCCGTCTAGACCCTAAGCTCTGGAGTTCTCTCCCGAAACCTCTCTGCCTCTCAACCTCACTCTCCTCCTTTACAACACTCCTTAAAACCTACCTCTTTGACCAAGCTTTTGGTCACCTGTCCTAATATCCCCTTATATGGCTCGGTGTCAGATTTTGTCTGATAACGTTCCTTTGACACGTCTTGGGATGTTTTACTACGTTAAAGATAAATGCAAGTTGTTTTAGTTGTAGTGTTCTGGTTGCCAAGACATATGGGAGGCTTTCAAGCCCTGGATTTGAAAGAAAGAAGTTAAATCTATATAGCCTCTTTCATGTCCTAAGGATGTCTCAAAGTGCTTCACATCCAATGAATTATTTTTGAAGTGTAGTCACTGTTGTTATGCAGATAAACAAGACAGCCAATTTGCGCACAGCAAGGTCCTGCAAGCAGCAATGAGACGATCAGTTGAGCTATTTTTGGTGGTATTGGTTGAGGGATAATTGTTGACCAGGACACAGAGTACTCCTTTGCCATTAATGTCCACCGGACTGGGCTTCAGTTTAATGGCCCAAAAATACGGCCTAATACGCGAGAGTACGCACTGTGTACTCACCCGTATTAGATCCCGAAGTGCCGGTTTCCTGCATGCACTGCGCATGCGCGGGAAACCGGCACTTCCGGTATGGTGAAGGGGGTGGTTCCTAGGTGAACCGCGTGCGCACTACAGGCTGTGCGCACGCAGCACACTGAGGTTTTTTTTCAGGTTTCAACGCGAGGGTAAGTATGGAAGATTCTACACATGTAAAAAGGAGGCGTAAGACCCCTTTTGAACAAGGTAAGTAGTTAATTAAGTATAATTTTTAAGTTTTTTCAACAGGTTTATCTTTTTTAGAGACTTTAAAGAAAGGTAAGTTTATTTTTATAACTTTAAAAAAAAATGTAATTTTAAAAAAAATTTAAATTTTTGTTTAAAGTGGTTAATTTATTTAACTATAGTTATTTTATTAATTTAATGTTTTAAAAAAAAATTATTTGAGGTTTAGCTGTTCTTTTGGGGTCTCTTTCAATTCACAGATTTGACATGTCTCCTGTCAAATCTATGAATGAAAGATAGTCTGCTGCCATTGGCTCTCCATGGCCCACGTGATCCCAGAGGTCGCATCGCACTAACTGCGCCCCTGGGACATGCACACACTGCGCGCTGGCACTAGGGAGAGGCCCAGGACCCGAAGTTCCTGTGGGCCCAAAACACAACGGCCGGCGCGGAGTGTGATATCGCGCGCGATCCTAACCCCTGCGGCAAGCCTCCGAGTCAAATTTCTGGGCCAATATCTCATCTGAAAGACCAATGCAGCACTAGATTATTTGCTCAAGTCCTGAAGTGGGGCTTGAATGCTCAACTTCTGCAATAAATTATTGTTTATTTATTCAGTGTCCAACCCTCTGCAAGATCTGGGGTCTCCCATCTGGCACTAGATGTGCTACTGGTATACACAGTTATTGTGGCAGAGGCTGGGAAAGGAACACCCAAAGTTTCAAACATTCGTATCCATGAGCATCTTGGGAGTGCAGGGTTGGTGTGGGGATTGTATTCAGTCTTGCTTTGCATAATGCTAGATAGTAATTGTCTCAATCTGTGCATGTATCTATTTTATAATTCTACTTGTGCACGTCCTTCTGTGGATGTTTGAATCTTTACTGATACTATCTTATTTTGCACTTCCCTCTCTTACACATATCTGTCTTGTGCCTTTGCCAATGCATTATACCTAGGTGTCAGCTGTGGCTCAGTCAGTAGCACTTTCACCTCTGGTTGTAACGTTGTGGGTTCAAGTCCCACTCCAAAGACTTGGGCATACAATCAATGTACCCTCTAATTTATTTTTGTACTGAGCGGGCCACGAACTCCTTTGAGTGCGACCTTTTTGACCGTGAGCAAATTTTACAACAGCAACAGCAACCACTTAAAAGCATATATACAGTAATGCCATATTGCCACCCCACTGTCACAAATCATGAGACAATCAGACCAGGTTCTATACAAGTTTAACATAACTTCTCTGCTTTTGAATTCTATTCTTCTAGAAATGAACCCCAGTGCTTTATTTGCACTTTTTTAAGACTTTATTAACCTGCGTTGCTACTTTTAATGATTTGTGAATCTATACCCCTAGATCCCTTTGCACCTCTACTCCATTTAGACTCTTATTTTCCAAGGAGTAGGTAGCTTCCCTATTCTTCCTACCAAAATGCACCACCTCACACTTATCTATATTGAAATTCATTTGTCATTTCCATGCCCATTCTGCAAGTTTGTTTATGGTAGAATTAATTAAAAGCTTTTAGTTTGTCATGTACAAACTCTATTTAATAAAAAATTACTTGTCGGAAATGACTGGGATATAAAAGAACTGCATAATAATGCATTAACACTTCAGAAACGTCACTCAGTTACACGGTTATGCATGGACAAACAATCCAAAAGCCCAAGGTGAGCTGAAAGGCATATCTATTCGTGCAATTTGTATTAATTTTAAAGTTTTCAACGTATTAGCCCATCCCTCATGTCGCTATAGACGTGGCTGCAGGAGCAGCAGCTTTCCTATGGCGCTGATGTGCTGTACGTCCACATAAGTAATTAGAATATTAATCACAATGCAACCAGACAACCAACAAATATAAAGTGCTGTAGTTCTTTAGCTCACAGTATTAAAAAGAATTGAACAAAAACAGGTATCCGTATTTCCAACTTCAATCACTTCCATGAATAGATGTTGTCTTCTTGAACCAGCACCCCGCCCCCCCCCCCCCCCCCCCATGTAACATGTCAGAAATGCAGCACTTATTCACAAGTGCAGAAAAACACATACACAATTTGCGTCACCGAATTTAAAAACAAAAAGCAGGAAAAGCTATGATTTAACGGAAATAAATATCTTTCTTCCTGGACAGGAGAACCAATCAGACTGACTTGAAAATGTTTACTAATATGTTGATGTAAAGATGTTAATTTACAAATTTTGCTTCTAATGTTTTTCTCTCAAACATTCTCCATAATATTAATCCCTGCTCTTATCATGAAACGTGTTGAATTATTTCATTGTACTCTCAATTTTTAATCTCCTATTTCAAACATTTATACAAAATCAAAATTGTACATTATCAGTTTAATCAAAGTATTTTCTGTATCTTTCTCAATAAACAAATAGTAGTTTCTTCTAAAGTAGCTTCCTGCTATTTTTATACATCATTACATAACTCGTGTTTCTATTAACACTCCACTAAATGTTTAAGAGGAAATCTACATTTACATTATTCCTGGGATTTGTTATGATTATAGAACGACAGACAAAATAAAATGGTTTGTGTTTTTCCCCTTTTTTGGTTCTCTTCCTAAACGTCTTAAAGATATTTTTAAAAAGTCAATAAAAAGTAATATGTAACTCTTACAAGTCCTCCTCCTCCTCAACAGCATGGTTGCATGTCTGTGTAAAGCTACTCACTTCAGTCGATCGTTCAAAATCAAATATTAAGACATTTCAATTTTAAAATGTTTTAAGCCTTTCAGAACCGCTTTAAAAGCGTTTGGATGTCAAGACCTGGTTGAAACTTGTTTAGACGAGGGGAAAATTGATTTTTGTTTCTGTTTCTTCCAAAAACATATTCGAAACTTAGGGGGAAAAAAGTGTCTAACACTCATTTTTGTGAAAAGTTCATGAAAAATCGTTAAATTCTTTAGAGTCTCGTTGCAGCTTTGACAGAAGTTGCTCCAAGTTTCTTTTTCCCTCTTCAACGCTGTTGTTAAACATACAACAAAAAATAATAAAATAAACTCTGATTCCAAACAGAGCTCAAATAAGAAAGTAAATAAAGTGGTGAAACTTCCTAAGAAGGCGGCGAGGTTATCTATCCCCAGCCTTGGCGATGAGTTGGAATCAGTTTTGGAGAAGTTGTTTCCTCTTTTTCTGCTGACGTTCCCTCCGTCTCTCACTGACTCTGAGGTACAAACAGGGGCACAAACTTTTTCCCCTCTCTCATAACCTGATTTAAATAACCCTGATAGACTCTTTCAAAAAGGGGACAACACCGAGAAAAATTTAACTGGAACTCACTGCGGGACATTCAACATCACTTTCCCGTATCTTTTCCCAACTTTAAACAATTTTCTGAATTAAAAAAAAAAAAAAAAATTCTCTTTTGTTTCACTGGGGACATAAAACATGTTTGCTTTAGCCTGCTTCCAGTGGCCATTGTACATGTGCTGCGCCTCCACCTGTGTTGTTCCAAACTGCAGCCGACGCTCAGTCCCCGGGAACGGACGACACACATCTGGACACTTACTCCTCTCTCTTTCTCCGTCCCTCTCTCTCTGTCCACGTCTCCCCCTCTCCATCCGTCACCGTCTCCCTCTCTCTCTCCCTCCCTCCCTCTCTCTCCGTCACCCTCTCTCCATCCGTCCACCTCTCTCTCTCTCCCCATTCCTCTCTCTCTGTCTCTCTCTCTCTCTCTGTCTCTCTCTCTCTCTCTCTCTCTGTCTCTCTCTCTCTCTCTGTCTCTCTCTCTCTCTCTGTCTCTCTCTCTCTCTCTGTCTCTCTCTGTGTGTCTCTCTCTCTGTCTCTGTCCCTCTTTCTCTGTCCCTCTATCTCTCTCCCTCTCTCTCTGTCATTCTCTCTCGCTCTCTCCGTCCCCCTCACTCTCTCTCGCTCTCCAGTCCCTCTCTCTCTCTCACTCTCTCTCTCCCCAGTCCCCCTCTCTCTCTCTCTCTCTCTCTCTCTCTCTCCCCAGTCCCCCCCCTCTCTCTCTCTCTCTCGTTCTCTCTCTCTCCCCAGTCCCCCCTCTCTCTCTCTCTCTCTCTCTCTCTCTCCCCAGTCCCCCCCTCTCTCTCTCTCTCTCTCTCTCTCTCCCCAGTCCCCCCTCTCTCTCTCTCTCTCTCTCTCTCCCCAGTCCGCCCCCTCTCGCTCTCTCCCCAGTCCCTCTCTCTCTCTCTCTCTCCCAAGTCCCTCTCTCTCTCTCTCCCCAGTCTCTCTCTCTCTCTCTCTCTCTCTCTCCAGTCCCCCTCTCTCTCTCTCCCCAGTCCCCCTCTCTCTCTCTCTCCCCAGTCCCCCTCTCTCTCTCTCTCCCCAGTCCCTCTCTCTCTCTCTCTCCCTCCCCAGTCGCTCTCTCTCTCTCTCTCCCCAGTCCCCCTCTCTCTCTCTCTCCCTCCCCAGTCCCCCTCTCTCTCTCTCTCCCCAGTCCCCCCCTCTCTCTCTCTCCCCAGTCCCCCTCTCTCTCTCTCTCTCTCCACAGTCCCTCTCTCTCTCTCTCTCTCCCCAGTCCCTCTCTCTCTCTCTCTCCCCAGTCCATCTCTCTCTCCCCAGTCCCTCTCTCTCTCTCTCTCTCCCCAGTCCCTCTCTCTCTCTCTCTCCCCAGTCCCTCTCTCTCTCTCTCTCTCTCCCCAGTCCCTCTCTCTCTCTCTCCCCAGTCCCTCTCTCTCTCTCCACAGTCCTTCTCTCTCTCTCTCCCCAGTCCCTCTCTCTCTCTCTCCCCAGTCCCTCTCTCTCTCTCTC
>CM059427.1:104882470-104953366 GCA_030390025.1 Squalus acanthias | reverse complement strand
GCGCGCGAGCAGGAGAGAGGGGACAGCGCGCAAGCAGGAGAGAGGGAGAGAGCGCGAGACGGAGAGAGAGAGAGCGCGAGACGGAGAGAGAGAGAGCGCGAGACGGAGAGAGGGAGAGCGCGCGAGCAGGAGAGAGGGAGAGCGCGCGAGACGGAGAGAGGGAGAGCGCGCGAGACGGAGAGAGGGAGAGCGCGCGAGACGGAGAGAGAGAGAGCGCGCGAGCAGGAGAGAGAGAGAGCGCGCGAGCAGGAGAGAGAGAGAGAGCGCGCGAGACGGAGAGAGAGAGAGCGCGCGAGACGGAGAGAGAGAGAGCGCGCGAGACGGAGAGAGAGAGAGCGCGCGAGACGGAGAGAGAGAAGCGCGCGAGACGGAGAGAGAGAGCGCGCGAGCAGGAGAGAGGGAGAGCGCGAGACGGAGACGGAGAGAGAGAGAGCGCGCTCGAGACGTTGAGAGAGAGCGCGCGCGAGACGGAGAGAGAGAGAGCGCGCGCGAGACGTTGAGAGAGCGAGCCTGCGCGCGAGACGAGAGAGAGCGCGCGTCGCCGAGGAGGAGAGAGAGAGAGCGCGCGCAGCCGGAGAGATGAGAGGCGCTCGCGAGCCGGAGAGAGAGAGACGCGCGCGAGCCGGTGAGTGAGAGGAGCGCGCGCCGAGACGGAGAGAGAGAGAGCGCGCGCGAGACGGAGAGAGAGAGGCAGCTCGCGAGACGGAGAGAGAGAGAGAGAGAGGCGCGCGCGAAGACGGAGAGAGAGAGGCTGCGCAGGCGAGACGGAGAGAGAGAGGAGCGGCGGCGAGACGGAGAGAGAGAGCGCGCGAGACGGAGAGAGAGAGAGCGGCGCGAGACGGAGAGAGAGAGGAGCGCGCGAGACGGGAGAGGAGAGGATGCGCGCGAGACGGAGAGAGAGAGAGCGCGCGAGACGGGGAGAGAGAGAGCGCGCGAGACGGAGAGAGAGGGAGCGCGCGAGACGGAGAGAGAGAGAGCGCGCGAGCCGGGAGATGAGAGAGAGCGCGCGAGACGGAGAGAGCGCGAGACGGAGAGAGGGAGAGAGCGCGAGACGGAGAGGGAGAGAGAGCGCGCGCGAGCCGGAGAGGGAGAGAGAGCGCGCGCGAGCCGGAGAGGGAGGAGAGAGCGCAAGCAGGAGAGGGAGAGAGCGCGCGAGACGGAGAGAGGGAGAGCGCGCGAGACGGAGAGAGGGAGAGCGCGCGAGACGGAGAGCGCGCGAGCAGGAGAGAGGGACAGCGCGCAAGCAGGAGAGAGGGAGAGAGCGCGAGACGGAGAGAGAGAGAGCGCGAGACGGAGAGAGAGAGAGCGCGAGACGGAGAGAGGGAGAGCGCGCGAGCAGGAGAGAGGGAGAGCGCGCGAGACGGAGAGAGTGAGAGCGCGCGAGACGGAGAGAGGGAGAGCGCGCGAGACGGAGAGAGAGAGAGCGCGCGAGCAGGAGAGAGAGAGAGCGCGCGAGCAGGAGAGAGAGAGAGAGCGCGCGAGACGGAGAGAGAGAGAGCGCGCGAGACGGAGAGAGAGAGAGAGCGCGCGAGACGGAGAGAGAGAGAGCGCGCGAGACGGAGAGAGAGAGCGCGCGAGACGGAGAGAGAGAGCGCGCGAGCAGGAGAGAGGGAGAGCGCGAGACGGAGACGGAGAGAGAGAGAGCGCGCTCGAGACGTTGAGAGAGAGCGCGCGCGAGACGGAGAGAGAGAGAGCGCGCGCGAGACGTTGAGAGAGAGAGCGCGCGCGCGAGACGGAGAGAGCGGGAGCGCTCGCGAGGCGGAGAGAGAGAGAGCGCGCGCGAGGCGGTGAGAGAGAGCGCGCGCGAGGCGGTGAGAGAGAGAGCGCGCTGCGAGCGGTGAGAGAGAGAGCGCGCGCGAGGCGGAGAGAGAGAGAGCGCGCGCGAGACGGAGAGAGTGAGAGCGCGCCGCGAGACGGAGAGAGTGAGAGCCGCGCGCGCGAGACGGAGAGAGAGAGAGCGCGCGCGAGCCGGAGAGAGAGAGAGCGCGCGAGCCGGAGAGAGAGAGAGGGGCGCGAGCCGGAGAGAGAGAGAGCGCGCAGAGACGGAGAGAGAGAGAGAGCGCGCGAAGCCCCGTGGGGAGAGAGAGAGAGATGCGCGCTGAGAGGCGGAGAGAGAGCGCGAGCGGAGAGAGAGGAGAGAGCGCGAGACGGAGAGGGAGAGAGAAGCGCGCGCCGAGCTGGAGAGGGAGAGAGAGCGCGCAGCGAGCGGAAGCGAGGGAGAGAGAGCGCAAGCAGGAGAGGGAGGATGAGCGCGCGGAGACGGATAGAGAGGGAGAGCCCGCGCGAGACGTGAGAGAGGGAGAGAGCGCGCGAGACGTGAGAGCGCGCGAGCAGGATGAGAGGGACAGCGCGCAAGCAGCGAGTGAGGAGAGAGCGCGAGCGGAGAGAGGAGAGAGCGGGAGACGGAGAGAGAGAGAGCGCGAGACGGAGAGAGGGAAGAAGCGCGGCGAGCAGTGAGAAGAGGGAGATGCGCGCGAGACGGAGAGAGGGGGAGAGCTGCGCGAGCGGAGAGAGGGAGAGCGGCGCGAGACGGAGAAGAGAGAGAGCGCGCGAGCAGGAGAGAGAGAGAGCGCGCGAGCAGGAGAGAGAGAGAGAGCGCGCGAGACGGAGAGAGAGAGAGCGCGCGAGACGGAGAGAGAGAGAGCGCGCGAGACGGAGAGAGAGAGCGCGCGAGACGGAGAGAGAGAGCGCGCGAGACGGAGAGAGGGAGAGCGCGCGAGACGGAGAGAGGGAGAGCGCGCGAGACGGAGAGCGCGCGAGCAGGAGAGAGGGACAGCGCGCAAGCAGGAGAGAGGGAGAGAGCGCGAGACGGAGAGAGAGAGAGCGCGAGACGGAGAGAGAGAGAGCGCGAGACGGAGAGAGGGAGAGCGCGCGAGCAGGAGAGAGGGAGAGCGCGCGAGACGGAGAGAGGGAGAGCGCGCGAGACGGAGAGAGGGAGAGCGCGCGAGACGGAGAGAGGAGAGCGCGCGAGACGGAGAGAGAGAGAGCGCGCGAGCAGGAGAGAGAGAGAGCGCGCGAGCAGGAGAGAGAGAGAGAGCGCGCGAGACGGAGAGAGAGAGAGCGCGCGAGACGGAGAGAGAGAGAGCGCGCGAGACGGAGAGAGAGAGCCGCGCGAGACGGAGAGAGAGAGCGCGCGAGCGAGACGGAGAGAGAGAGCGCGAGCGAGACGGAGAGAGAGAGAGCGCGCTCGAGACGAGAGAGAGAGAGCGCGCGCGAGACGGAGAGAGAGAGAGCGCGCGCGAGACGGAGAGAGAGAGAGCGCGCGCGAGACGGAGAGCGAGAGAGCGCGCGCGAGGCGGAGAGAGAGAGAGAGCGCGCGCGAGGCGGAGAGAGAGAGCGCGCGCGAGGGGGGAGAGAGAGAGCGCGCGCGAGCGGAGAGAGAGAGAGCGCGCGCGAGACGGAGAGAGTGAGAGCGCGCGCGAGACGGAGAGAGTGAGAGCGCGCGCGAGACGGAGAGAGAGAGAGAGCGCGCGAGCCGGAGAGAGAGAGAGCGCGCGAGCCGGAGAGAGAGAGAGCGCGCGAGCGGAGAGAGAGAGAGGGAGCGCGCGAGCGGAGAGAGAGAGAGCGCGCGAGACGGAGAGAGAGAGAGCGCGCGAGACGGAGAGAGAGAGAGCGCGCGCGAGACGGAGAGAGAGAGAGCGCTCGCGAGGCGGAGAGAGAGAGAGCGCGCGCGAGGCGGTGAGAGAGAGCGCGCGCGAGGCGGTGAGAGAGAGAGCGCGCGCGAGGCGGAGAGCGAGAGAGCGCGCGAGGCGGAGAGCGAGAGAGCGCGCGAGGCGGAGAGCGAGAGAGCGCGCGAGGCGGAGAGAGAGAGAGCGCGCGAGCAGGAGAGCGCGCGAGACGGAGAGAGAGCACGCGAGATGGAGAGAGAGAGAGCACGCGAGCCGGAGAGAGAGAGAGCGCGCGAGCCGGAGAGAGAGAGAGCGCGCGAGCCGGAGAGAGAGAGTGCGCGCAAGCATGAGAGAGAGAGAGAGAGAGAGAGAGCGCGCGAGACGGAGAGGGAGAGCGCGCGCGAGCCGCAGAGAGAGAGAGCGCGAGACGGAGAGAGAGAGAGAGCGCGCGAGCCGGGGAGAGAGAGAGAGCGCGCGAGACGGAGAGAGAGAGAGAGAGCGCGCGAGACGGAGAGAGCGCGCGAGACGGAGAGGGAGAGCGCGCGCGAGACGCAGAGAGAGAGAGCGCGAGACGCAGAGAGAGAGAGCGCGCGCGAGCCGGGGAGAGAGAGAGAGCGCGCGAGACGGAGAGAGAGAGAGAGAGAAATCGCGAGACGGAGAGGGAGAGCGCGCGCGAGACGGAGAGAGAGAGAGAGAGAGCGCGAGCCGGGAGAGAGAGAGCGCGAGACGGGGAGAGAGAGAGCGCGAGACGGAGGGAGAGAGAGAGCGCGAGACGGAGGGAGAGAGAGAGCGCGAGACGGAGGGAGAGAGAGAGCGCGAGACGGAGGGAGAGAGAGAGCGCGAGACGGAGGGAGAGAGAGAGCGCGAGACGGAGAGAGAGAGAGAGCGCGAGACGGAGAGAGAGAGAGAGCGCGAGACGGAGAGAGAGAGAGAGCGCGAGACGGAGAGAGAGAGAGAGCGCGAGACGGAGAGAGAGAGAGAGAGCGCGAGACGGAGAGAGAGAGAGCGCGCGAGACGGAGAGAGAGAGAGAGCAGGCGAGACGGAGAGAGAGAGAGAGAGCGCGAGACGGAGAGAGAGAGAGAGCGCGCGAGCCGGAGAGAGAGAGAGAGAGCGCGAGACGGAGAGAGAGAGAGAGCGCGCGAGCCGGAGAGAGAGAGAGAGCGCGCGAGCCGGAGAGAGAGAGAGAGAGCGCGAGACGGAGAGAGAGAGAGAGCGCGCGAGACGGAGAGAGAGAGAGCGCGCGAGACGGAGAGAGAGAGAGCGCGCGAGACGGAGAGAGAGAGAGAGAGAGAGAGCGCGCGAGACGGAGAGAGAGAGCGCGCGAGACGGAGAGAGAGAGAGAGAGAGAGCGCGCGAGACGGAGAGAGAGAGCGCGCGAGACGGAGAGAGAGAGAGAGAGAGAGCGCGCGAGACGGAGAGAGAGAGCGCGCGAGACGGAGAGAGAGAGAGCGCGCGAGACGGAGAGAGAGAGAGCGCGCGAGACGGGGAGAGAGAGAGCGCGCGAGACGGAGAGAGAGAGAGCGCGCGAGACGGGGAGAGAGAGAGCGCGCGAGACGGAGAGAGAGAGAGCGCGCGAGACGGGGAGAGAGAGAGCGCGCGAGACGGAGAGAGAGAGAGCGCGCGAGACGGAGAGAGAGAGAGCGCGCGAGCCGGGGAGAGAGAGAGAGCGCGCGAGACGGAGAGCGCGCGAGACGGAGAGAGCGCGAGACGGAGAGAGGGAGAGAGCGCGAGACGGAGAGGGAGAGAGAGCGCGCGCGAGCCGGAGAGGGAGAGAGAGCGCGCGCGAGCCGGAGAGGGAGAGAGAGCGCAAGCAGGAGAGGGAGAGAGCGCGCGAGACGGAGAGAGGGAGAGCGCGCGAGACGGAGAGAGGGAGAGCGCGCGAGACGGAGAGCGCGCGAGCAGGAGAGAGGGACAGCGCGCAAGCAGGAGAGAGGGAGAGAGCGCGAGACGGAGAGAGAGAGAGCGCGAGACGGAGAGAGAGAGAGCGCGAGACGGAGAGAGGGAGAGCGCGCGAGCAGGAGAGAGGGAGAGCGCGCGAGACGGAGAGAGGGAGAGCGCGCGAGACGGAGAGAGGGAGAGCGCGCGAGACGGAGAGAGAGAGAGCGCGCGAGCAGGAGAGAGAGAGAGCGCGCGAGCAGGAGAGAGAGAGAGAGCGCGCGAGACGGAGAGAGAGAGAGCGCGCGAGACGGAGAGAGAGAGAGCGCGCGAGACGGAGAGAGCAAGCGAGAGCCGGAGAGAGAGAGAGCGCGCGAGCCGGGGAGAGAGAGAGAGCGCGCGAGACGGAGAGAGGGAGAGAGCGCGAGACGGAGAGAGAGAGAGAGCGCGCGAGACGGAGAGGGAGAGAGAGCGCGCGCGAGCCGGAGAGGGAGAGAGAGCGCGAGCAGGAGAGGGAGAGAGCGCGCGAGACGGAGAGAGGGAGAGCGCACGAGACGGAGAGAGGGAGAGCGCGCGAGACGGAGAGAGGGAGAGCGCGCGAGACGGAGAGAGGGAGAGCGCGCGAGACGGAGAGAGGGAGAGCGCGCGAGACGGAGAGCGCGCGAGCAGGACAGAGGGAGAGCGCGCGAGCAGGAGAGAGGGAGAGAGCGCGAGACGGAGAGAGAGAGAGCGCGAGACGGAGAGAGAGAGCGCGCGAGACGGAGAGAGAGAGAGCGCGAGACGGAGAGAGGGAGAGCGCGCGAGCAGGAGAGAGGGAGAGCGCGCGAGACGGAGAGAGGGAGAGCGCGCGAGACGGAGAGAGGGAGAGCGCGCGAGACGGAGAGAGGGAGAGCGCGCGAGCAGGAGAGAGAGAGAGCGCGCGAGACGGAGAGGAGAGCGCGCGAGCCGGGGAGAGAGAGAGCGGGAGAGCGCGCGAGCAGGAGAGAGAGAGAGCGCGCGAGCAGGAGAGAGAGAGAGCGCGCGAGACGGAGAGGAGAGCGCGCGAGCCGGGGAGAGAGAGAGCGCGCGAGCCGGAGAGAGAGAGGGCGCGCGCGAGCCGGGGAGAGAGAAGGAGCGCGCGAGCCGGGGAGAGAGAGCGCGCGCGAGCCGGGGAGAGAGAGAAGCGCGCGAGCCGGGGAGAGAGAGAGCGCGCGAGCCGGGGAGAGAGAGAGCGCGCGAGCCGGGGAGAGAGAGAGAGCGCGCGAGCCGGGGAGAGAGAGCGCGCGAGCCGGGGAGAGAGAGAGCGCGCGAGCCGGGGAGGAGAGAGAGCGCGCGAGCCGGGGAGAGAGAGAGCGAGCCGGGGAGAGAGAGAGCGCGCGAGCGGGGAGAGAGAGAGCGCGCGAGCAGGAGAGAGAGAGCGCGCGCGAGCAGGAGAGAGAGAGAGCGCGCGCGAGCAGGAGAGAGAGAGAGAGCGCGCGCGAGCAGGAGAGAGAGAGGAGAAGTGCGCGAGCAGGAGAGAGAGAGAGATGCGCGCGAGCCGGAGAGAGAGAGAGAGCGCGCGAGACGGAAGAGAGAGAGTAGCGCGCGAGACGGAGAGGGAGAGAGAGCGCGCGCGAGCGGAGAGAGAGAGAGAGCGCGAGCAGGAGAGAGAGAGAGCGCGCGAGACGGAGAGAGGGAGAGCGCGCGAGACGGAGAGGGAGAGCGCGCGAGACGGAGAGAGAGAGCGCGCGAGACGGAGAGAGAGAGAGCGCGCGAGCCGGGGAGAGAGAGAGAGAGCGCGCGAGACGGAGAGAGAGCGCGAGATGGAGAGAGGGAGAGAGCGCGAGACGGAGAGGGAGAGAGAGAGCGCGAGAGACGGAGAGGGAGAGAGAGCGCGCGCGAGACGGAGAGGGAGAGAGAGCGCGAGCAGGAGAGGGAGAGAGCGCGCGAGACGGAGAGAGGGAGAGCGCGCGAGACGGAGAGAGGGAGAGCGCGCGAGACGGAGAGCGCGCGAGCAGGAGAGAGGGAGAGCGCGCGAGCAGGAGAGAGGGAGAGAGCGCGAGACGGAGAGAGAGAGAGCGCTGAGACAGAGAGAGGGAGAGCGCGAGACGGAGAGAGGGAGAGCGCGCGAGCAGGAGAGAGGGAGAGCGCGCGAGACGGAGAGAGGGAGAGCGCGCGAGCAGGAGAGAGGGAGAGCGCGCGAGCCGGGGAGAAGAGAGCACGCGAGCCGGGGAGAGAGAGCGCGCGCGAGCCGGAGAGGGAGAGAGAGCGCGAGCAGGAGAGAGAGAGAGCGCGCGAGACGGAGAGAGGGAGAGCGCGCGAGACGGAGAGGGAGAGCGCGCGAGACGGAGAGAGAGAGCGCGCGAGACGGAGAGAGAGAGCGCGCGAGACGGAGAGAGAGAGAGCGCGCGAGCCGGGGAGAGAGAGAGAGAGCGCGCGAGACGGAGAGAGCGCGAGATGGAGAGAGGGAGAGAGCGCGAGACGGAGAGGGAGAGAGATAGCGCGAGAGACGGAGAGGGAGAGAGAGCGCGCGCGAGCCGGAGAGGGAGAGAGAGCGCGAGCAGGAGAGGGAGAGAGCGCGCGAGACGGAGAGAGGGAGAGCGCGCGAGACGGAGAGAGGGAGAGCGCGCGAGACGGAGAGAGGCGAGGAGCGCGCGAGACGGAGAGCGCGAGAGCAGGAGAGAGGAGAGCGCGCGAGCAGGAGAGAGGGAGAGAGCGCGAGACGGAGAGAGAGAGAGCGCGCGAGACGGAGAGAGGGAGAGCGCGAGACGGAGAGAGGAGAGAGCGCGCGAGCAGGAGAGAGGGAGAGCGCGCGAGACGGAGAGAGGGAGAGCGCGCGAGCAGGAGAGAGGGAGAGCGCGCGAGCAGGAGAGAGGGAGAGCGCGCGAGCAGGAGAGAGGAGAGAGCGCGCGAGCCGGGAGAGAGAGAGGCGGCGCGAGCCGGGGAGAGAGAAGAGACGCGCGAGACGGAGAGAGAGAGAAGCGCTGCGAGCAGGAGAGAGAGAGAGCGCGCGCGAGCCGGAGAGAGAGAGAGCGGCGCGCGAGACGGAGAGAGAGAGAGCGCGCGAGACGGCGAGGGAGAGAGAGAGCGCGCGCGAGCCGGAGAGGGAGATGAGAGGCGCGAGCAGGAGAGAGAGGGAGAGCGCGCGAGAGAGAGAGGGAGAGCGCGCGAGACGGAGAGGGAGAGCGCGCGCGAGACGGAGAGAGAGAGCGCGCGAGACGGAGAGAGAGAGAGCGCGCGAGACGGAGAGAGAGAGAGCGCGCGAGACGGAGAGAGAGAGAGCGCGCGAGACGGAGAGAGAGAGAGCGCGCGAGACGGAGAGAGAGAGCGCGCGAGACGGAGAGAGAGAGCGCGCGAGACGGAGAGAGAGAGCGCGCGCGAGCAGGAGAGAGAGAGCGCGCGCGAGCAGGAGAGAGAGAGAGCGCGCGCGCGCGAGACGGAGAGAGAGAGCGCGCGAGACGGAGAGAGAGAGAGCGCGCGAGACGGAGAGAGAGAGAGGCGCGCGAGACGGAGAGAGAGAGAGCGCGCGAGCCGGAGAGAGAGAGAGCGCGCGAGCCGGAGAGAGAGAGAGAGCGCGAGATGGAGAGAGAGAGAGCGCGAGATGGAGAGAGAGAGAGCGCGAGATGGAGAGAGAGAGCGCGAGATGGAGAGAGAGAGCGCGAGATGGAGAGAGAGAGAGCGCGAGATGGAGAGAGAGAGAGAGAGCGCGCGAGGAGAGAGAAAGCGCGCGCGAGCAGGAGAGAGAGAGCGCGCGCGCGAGACGGAGAGAGAGAGCGCGCGCGAGACGGAGAGAGAGAGAGCGCGCGAGACGGAGAGAGAGAGAGCGCGCGAGACGGAGAGAGAGAGAGCGCGCGAGACGGAGAGAGAGAGAGCGCGCGAGACGGAGAGAGAGAGAGCGCGCGAGACGGAGAGAGAGAGAGCGCGCGAGACGGAGAGAGAGAGAGCGCGCGAGACGGAGAGAGAGAGAGCGCGCGAGACGGAGAGAGAGAGAGCGCGCGAGACGGAGAGAGAGAGAGCGCGCGAGACGGGGAGAGAGAGAGCGCGCGAGACGGAGAGAGAGAGAGCGCGCGAGACGGAGAGAGAGAGAGCGCGCGAGACGGAGAGAGAGAGAGCGCGCGAGACGGAGAGAGAGAGAGCGCGCGAGACGGAGAGAGAGAGCGCGCGAGACGGAGAGAGGTAGAGAGCGCGAGACGGAGAGAGAGAGAGAGAGCGCGAGACGGAGAGAGAGAGAGCGCGCGAGACGGAGAGAGAGAGAGCGCGAGACGGAGAGAGAGAGCGCGCGCGAGACGGAGAGAGAGAGAGCGCCCGCGAGACGGAGAGAGAGAGAGCGCCCGCGAGACGGAGAGAGAGAGAGCGCCCGCGAGACGGAGAGAGAGAGAGCGCGCGCGAGACGGAGAGAGAGAGCGCGCGCGCGAGACGGAGAGAGAGAGAGCGCGCGCGAGACGGAGAGAGAGAGAGCGCGCGCGAGACGGAGAGAGAGAGAGCGCGCGCGAGACGGAGAGAGAGAGAGCGCGCGCGAGACGGAGAGAGAGAGAGCGCGCGCGAGACGGAGAGAGAGAGAGCGCGCGCGAGACGGAGAGAGAGAGCGCGCGCGAGACGGAGAGAGAGAGAGCGCGCGCGAGACGGAGAGAGAGAGAGCGCGCGCGAGACGGAGAGAGAGCGCGCGCGAGACGGAGAGAGAGCGCGCGAGAGAGAGAGAGAGAGCGCGCGAGCCGGAGAGAGAGAGAGCGCGCGAGCCGGAGAGAGAGAGAGCGCGCGAGCAGGAGAGCGCGCGAGACGGAGAGAGAGCACGCGAGATGGAGAGAGAGAGAGCACGCGAGCCGAGAGAGAGAGAGCGCGCGAGCCGGAGAGAGAGAGAGCGCGCGAGCCGGAGAGAGAGAGTGCGCGCAAGCATGAGAGAGAGAGAGAGAGAGAGCGCGCGAGACGGAGAGGGAGAGCGCGCGCGAGCCGCAGAGAGAGAGAGCGCGAGACGGAGAGAGAGAGAGAGCGCGCGAGCCGGGGAGAGAGAGCGCGCGAGACGGAGAGAGAGAGAGAGAGAGCGCGCGAGACGGAGAGGGAGAGCGCGCGCGAGACGCAGAGAGAGAGCGCGCGAGACGGAGAGAGAGAGAGAGCGCGCGAGCCGGGGAGAGAGAGAGAGCGCGCGAGACGGAGAGGGAGAGCGCGCGCGAGACGCAGAGAGAGAGAGCGCGAGACGCAGAGAGAGAGAGCGCGCGAGACGGAGAGGGAGAGAGAGCGCGCGCGAGCCGGAGAGGGAGAGAGAGCGCGAGCAGGAGAGAGAGGGAGAGCGCGCGAGAGAGAGAGGGAGAGCGCGCGAGACGGAGAGGGAGAGCGCGCGCGAGACGGAGAGGGAGAGCGCGCGCGAGACGGAGAGAGAGAGCGCGCGCGAGACGGAGAGAGAGAGCGCGCGAGACGGAGAGAGAGAGAGCGCGCGAGACGGAGAGAGAGAGAGCGCGCGAGACGGAGAGAGAGAGAGCGCGCGAGACGGAGAGAGAGAGAGCGCGCGAGACGGAGAGAGAGAGCGCGCGCGAGACGGAGAGAGAGAGCGCGCGCGAGCAGGAGAGAGAGAGCGCGCGCGAGCGAGGAGAGAGAGAGCGCGCGCGAGCAGGAGAGAGAGAGCGCGCAGCGCGCGAGACGGAGAGAGAGAGCGCGCGAGACGGAGAGAGAGAGAGCGCGCGAGACGGAGAGAGAGAGAGCGCGCGAGACGGAGAGAGAGAGAGCGCGCGAGACGGAGAGAGAGAGAGCGCGCGAGCCGGAGAGAGAGAGAGAGCGCGCGAGCCGGAGAGAGAGAGAGAGCGCGAGATGGAGAGAGAGAGCGCGAGATGGAGAGAGAGAGAGCGCGAGATGGAGAGAGAGAGAGCGCGAGATGGAGAGAGAGAGAGCGCGAGATGGAGAGAGAGAGAGCGCGAGATGGAGAGAGAGAGAGCGCGAGATGGAGAGAGAGAGCGCGCGAGCAGGAGAGAGAGAGAGAGAGCGCGCGAGCAGGAGAGAGAAAGCGCGCGCGAGCAGGAGAGAGAGAGCGCGCGCGCGAGACGGAGAGAGAGAGCGCGCGCGAGACGGAGAGAGAGAGAGCGCGCGAGACGGAGAGAGAGAGAGCGCGCGAGACGGAGAGAGAGAGAGCGCGCGAGACGGAGAGAGAGAGAGCGCGCGAGACGGAGAGAGAGAGAGCGCGCGAGACGGAGAGAGAGAGAGCGCGCGAGACGGAGAGAGAGAGCGCGCGAGACGGAGAGAGAGAGAGCGCGCGAGACGGAGAGAGAGAGAGCGCGCGAGACGGAGAGAGAGAGCGCGCGAGACGGAGAGAGAGAGCGCGCGAGACGGAGAGAGGGAGAGAGCGCGAGACGGAGAGAGAGAGAGAGCGCGAGACGGAGAGAGAGAGAGCGCGCGAGACGGAGAGAGAGAGAGCGCGAGACGGAGAGAGAGAGCGCGCGCGAGACGGAGAGAGAGAGAGCGCGCGCGAGACGGAGAGAGAGAGCGCGCGCGCGAGACGGAGAGAGAGAGAGCGCGCGCGAGACGGAGAGAGAGAGAGCGCGCGCGAGACGGAGAGAGAGAGAGCGCGCGCGAGACGGAGAGAGAGAGAGAGCGCGCGCGAGACGGAGAGAGAGAGAGCGCGCGCGAGACGGAGAGAGAGAGAGCGCGCGCGAGACGGAGAGAGAGAGAGCGCGCGCGAGACGGAGAGAGAGAGAGCGCGCGCGAGACGGAGAGAGAGAGAGCGCGCGCGAGACGGAGAGAGAGAGAGCGCGCGCGAGACGGAGAGAGAGAGCGCGCGCGAGACGGAGAGAGAGCGCGCGAGAGAGAGAGAGAGAGCGCGCGAGCCGGAGAGAGAGAGAGCGCGCGAGCCGGAGAGAGAGAGAGCGCGCGAGCAGGAGAGCGCGCGAGACGGAGAGAGAGCACGCGAGAGGAGAGAGAGAGAGCACGCGAGCCGGAAGAGAGAGAGCGCGCGAGCCGGAGAGAGAGAGAGCGCGCGAGCCGGAGAGAGAGAGTGCGCGCAAGCATGAGAGAGAGAGAGAGAGAGAGAGCGCGCGAGACGGAGAGGGAGCGCCGCGCGAGCCGCAGAGAGAGAGAGCGCGAGACGGAGAGAGAGAGAGAGCGCGCGAGCCGGGGAGAGAGAGAGAGCGCGCGAGACGGAGAGAGAGAGAGAGAGCGCGCGAGACGGAGAGGGAGAGCGCGCGCGAGACGCAGAGAGAGAGCGCGCGAGACGGAGAGAGAGAGAGAGCGCGCGAGCTGGGGAGAGAGAGAGAGCGCGCGAGACGGAGAGAGCGCGCGAGACGGAGAGGGAGAGCGCGCGCGAGACGCAGAGAGAGAGAGCGCGAGACGCAGAGAGAGAGAGCGCGCGAGCCGGGGAGAGAGAGCGAGCGCGCGAGACGGAGAGAGAGAGAGAGAAATCGCGAGACGGAGAGGGAGAGCGCGCGCGAGACGGAGAGAGAGAGAGCGCGAGCCGGGGAGAGAGAGAGCGCGAGCCGGGGAGAGAGAGAGCGCGAGACGGAGAGAGAGAGAGAGAGCGCGAGACGGAGAGAGAGAGAGAGAGCGCGAGACGGAGAGAGAGAGAGAGAGCGCGAGACGGAGAGAGAGAGAGCGCGAGACGGAGAGAGAGAGAGAGAGCGCGAGACGGAGAGAGAGAGAGAGAGCGCGAGACGGAGAGAGAGAGAGAGAGCGCGAGACGGAGAGAGAGAGAGAGAGCGCGCGAGACGGAGAGAGAGAGAGAGCACGCGAGACGGAGAGAGAGAGAGAGAGCGCGAGACGGAGAGAGAGAGAGAGCGCGCGAGCCGGAGAGAGAGAGAGAGAGCGCGAGCCGGAGAGAGAGAGAGAGCGCGCGAGCCGGAGAGAGAGAGAGAGCGCGCGAGCCGGAGAGAGAGAGAGAGAGCGCGAGACGGAGAGAGAGAGAGAGCGCGCGAGACGGAGAGAGAGAGAGCGCGCGAGACGGAGAGAGAGAGAGAGAGAGAGCGCGCGAGACGGAGAGAGAGAGCGCGCGAGACGGAGAGAGAGAGAGAGAGAGAGAGCGCGCGAGACGGAGAGAGAGAGCGCGCGAGACGGAGAGAGAGAGAGAGAGAGAGAGCGCGCGAGACGGAGAGAGAGAGCGCGCGAGACGGAGAGAGAGAGAGCGCGCGAGACGGAGAGAGAGAGAGCGCGCGAGACGGGGAGAGAGAGAGCGCGCGAGACGGAGAGAGAGAGAGCGCGCGAGACGGGGAGAGAGAGAGCGCGTGAGACGGAGAGAGAGAGAGCGCGCGAGACGGGGAGAGAGAGAGCGCGCGAGACGGGGAGAGAGAGAGCGCGCGAGACGGGGAGAGAGAGAGCGCGCGAGACGGAGAGAGAGAGAGCGCGCGAGCCGGGGAGAGAGAGAGAGCGCGCGAGACGGAGAGCGCGCGAGACGGAGAGAGGGAGAGAGAGCGCGCGCGAGCCGGAGAGGGAGAGACAGCGCGCGCGAGCCGGAGAGGGAGAGAGCGCGCGAGACGGAGAGAGGGAGAGCGCGCGAGACGGAGAGAGGGAGAGCGCGCGAGACGGAGAGCGCGCGAGCGGGAGAGAGGGAGAGCGCGCAAGCAGGAGAGAGGGAGAGAGCGCGAGACGGAGAGAGAGAGAGCGCGAGACGGAGAGAGAGAGAGCGCGAGACGGAGAGAGGGAGAGCGCGCGAGCAGGAGAGAGGGAGAGCGCGCGAGACGGAGAGAGGGAGAGCGCGCGAGACGGAGAGAGGGAGAGCGCGCGAGACGGAGAGAGGGAGAGCGCGCGAGCAGGAGAGAGAGAGAGCGCGCGAGCAGGAGAGAGAGAGAGCGCGCGAGCAGGAGAGAGAGAGAGCGCGCGAGCAGGAGAGAGAGAGAGCGCGCGAGACGGAGAGAGAGAGAGCGCGCGAGACGGAGAGAGAGAGAGCGCGCGAGACGGAGAGAGAGAGAGCGCGCGAGACGGAGAGAGCAAGCGAGAGCCGGAGAGAGAGAGAGCGCGCGAGCCGGGGAGAGAGAGAGCGCGCGAGCCGGGGAGAGAGAGAGAGCGCGCGAGACGGAGAGAGGAGAGAGCGCGAGACGGAGAGAGAGAGAGAGCGCGCGAGACGGAGAGGGAGAGAGAGCGCGCGCGAGCCGGAGAGGGAGAGAGAGCGCGAGCAGGAGAGGGAGAGAGAGCGCGAGCAGGAGAGGGAGAGAGCGCGCGAGACGGAGAGAGGGAGAGCGCGCGAGACGGAGAGAGGGAGAGCGCGCGAGACGGAGAGAGGGAGAGCGCGCGAGACGGAGAGAGGAGAGCGCGCGAGACGGAGAGAGGAGAGCGCGCGAGACGGAGAGAGGGAGAGCGCGCGAGACGGAGAGAGGGAGAGCGCGCGAGACGGAGAGAGGGAGAGCGCGCGAGACGGAGAGAGGGAGAGCGCGCGAGACGGAGAGAGGGAGAGCGCGCGAGACGGAGAGCGCGCGAGCAGGACAGAGGGAGAGCGCGCGAGCAGGAGAGAGGGAGAGAGCACGAGACGGAGAGAGAGGAGAGCGCGAGACGGAGGAGAGAGAGAGCGCGAGACGGAGAGAGAGAGAGAGCGCGAGACGGAGAGAGAGAGAGCGCGAGACGGAAAGAGGGAGAGCGCGCGAGAGAGAGAGGGAGAGCGCGCGAGAGAGAGAGGGAGAGCGCGCGAGAGAGAGAGGGAGAGCGCGCGAGCAGGAGAGAGAGAGAGCGCGCGAGCAGGAGAGAGAGAGAGAGCGCGCGAGACGGAGAGGAGAGCGCGCGAGCCGGGGAGAGAGAGAGCGCGCGAGCCGGAGAGAGAGAGAGCGCGCGAGCCGGAGAGAGAGAGAGCGCGCGAGCCGGAGAGAGAGAGAGCGCGCGAGCCGGGGAGAGAGAGAGCGCGCGAGCCGGGGAGAGAGAGAGCGCGCGAGCGGGGGAGAGAGAGAGCGCGCGAGCGGGGGAGAGAGAGAGCGCGCGAGCGGGGGAGAGAGAGAGCGCGCGAGCCGGGGAGAGAGAGAGCGCGCGAGCAGGAGAGAGAGAGAGAGCGCGCGCGAGCAGGAGAGAGAGAGAGAGCGCGCGCGAGCAGGAGAGAGAGAGAGAGTGCGCGAGCAGGAGAGAGAGAGAGAGCGCGCGAGCCGGAGAGAGAGAGAGCGCGCGAGACGGAGAGAGAGAGAGCGCGCGAGACGGAGAGGGAGAGAGCGCGCGCGCGAGCCGGAGAGGGAGAGAGAGCGCGAGCAGGAGAGAGGGAGAGCGCGCGAGACGGAGAGGGAGAGCGCGCGAGACGGAGAGAGAGAGCGCGCGAGCCGGGGAGAGAGAGAGAGAGCGCGCGAGACGGAGAGAGCGCGAGATGGAGAGAGGGAGAGAGCGCGAGACGGAGAGGGAGAGAGAGAGCGCGCGAGACGGAGAGGGAGAGAGAGCGCGAGCAGGAGAGGGAGAGAGCGCGCGAGACGGAGAGAGGGAGAGCGCGCGAGACGGAGAGAGGGAGAGCGCGCGAGACGGAGAGCGCGCGAGCAGGAGAGAGGGAGAGCGCGCGAGCAGGAGAGAGGGAGAGAGCGCGAGACGGAGAGAGAGAGAGCGCGAGACGGAGAGAGGGAGAGCGCGAGACGGAGAGAGGGAGAGCGCGCGAGCAGGAGAGAGGGAGAGCGCGCGAGCAGGAGAGAGGGAGAGCGCGCGAGCAGGAGAGAGGGAGAGCGCGCGAGCCGGGGAGAAGAGAGCGCGCGAGCCAGGGAGAGAGAGAGCGCGCGAGACGGAGAGAGAGAGAGCGCGCGAGCAGGAGAGAGAGAGAGAGCGCGCGAGCCGGGGAGAGAGAGAGAGAGTGCGCGAGACGGAGAGAGCGCGAGATGGAGAGAGGGAGAGAGCGCGAGACGGAGAGGGAGAGAGAGAGCGCGCGAGACGGAGAGGGAGAGAGAGCGCGAGCAGGAGAGGGAGAGAGCGCGCGAGACGGAGAGAGGGAGAGCGCGCGAGAGCGCGAGACGGAGAGGGAGAGCGCGCGAGACGGAGAGCGCGCGAGCAGGAGAGAGGGAGAGCGCGCGAGCAGGAGAGAGGGAGAGAGCGCGAGACGGAGAGAGAGAGAGCGCGAGACGGAGAGAGGGAGAGCGCGAGACGGAGAGAGGGAGAGCGCGCGAGCAGGAGAGAGGGAGAGCGCGCGAGACGGAGAGAGGGAGAGCGCGCGAGCAGGAGAGAGGGAGAGCGCGCGAGCCGGGGAGAAGAGAGCGCGCGAGCCAGGGAGAGAGAGAGCGCGCGAGACGGAGAGAGAGAGAGCGCGCGAGCAGGAGAGAGAGAGAGAGCGCGCGAGCCGGAGAGAGAGAGAGCGCGCGCGAGACGGAGAGAGAGAGAGAGCGCGCGCGAGCCGGAGAGGGAGAGAGAGCGCGAGCAGGAGAGAGAGGGAGAGCGCGCGAGAGAGAGAGGGAGAGCGCGCGAGACGGAGAGAGGGAGAGCGCGCGCGAGACGGAGAGAGAGAGCGCGCGCGAGACGGAGAGAGAGAGCGCGCGCGAGACGGAGAGAGAGAGAGCGCGCGAGACGGAGAGAGAGAGAGCGCGCGAGACGGAGAGAGAGAGAGCGCGCGAGACGGAGAGAGAGAGCGCGCGCGAGCAGGAGAGAGAGAGCGCGCGCGAGCAGGAGAGAGAGAGCGCGCGCGAGCAGGAGAGAGAGAGCGCGCGCGCGCGAGACGGAGAGAGAGAGCGCGCGAGACGGAGAGAGAGAGAGCGCGCGAGACGGAGAGAGAGAGAGCGCGCGAGCCGGAGAGAGAGAGAGCGCGCGAGCCGGAGAGAGAGAGAGCGCGCGAGCCGGAGAGAGAGAGAGCGCGCGAGCCGGAGAGAGAGAGAGAGCGCGAGATGGAGAGAGAGAGAGAGCGCGAGATGGAGAGAGAGAGAGAGCGCGAGATGGAGAGAGAGAGAGCGCGAGATGGAGAGAGAGAGAGCGCGAGATGGAGAGAGAGAGAGCGCGAGATGGAGAGAGAGAGAGCGCGAGATGGAGAGAGAGAGAGCGCGAGATGGAGAGAGAGAGCGCGAGATGGAGAGAGAGAGAGCGCGAGATGGAGAGAGAGAGCGCGAGATGGAGAGAGAGAGAGAGAGCGCGCGAGCAGGAGAGAGAAAGCGCGCGCGAGCAGGAGAGAGAGAGCGCGCGCGCGAGACGGAGAGGGAGAGCGCGCGCGAGACGGAGAGAGAGAGAGCGCGCGAGACGGAGAGAGAGAGCGCGCGAGACGGAGAGAGAGAGAGCGCGCGAGACGGAGAGAGAGAGAGCGCGCGAGACGGAGAGAGAGAGAGCGCGCGAGACGGAGAGAGAGAGAGCGCGCGAGACGGAGAGAGAGAGAGCGCGCGAGACGGAGAGAGAGAGAGCGCGCGAGACGGAGAGAGAGAGAGCGCGCGAGACGGAGAGAGAGAGAGAGCGCGCGAGACGGAGAGAGAGAGCGCGCGAGACGGAGAGAGAGAGCGCGCGAGACGGAGAGAGGGAGAGA
Organism: Squalus acanthias; assembly: GCA_030390025.1. NCBI lineage: Eukaryota > Metazoa > Chordata > Chondrichthyes > Squaliformes > Squalidae > Squalus > Squalus acanthias. The sequence continues at coordinate 104,935,569 of CM059427.1, read as the reverse complement.
GCGCGAGACGGAGAGAGAGAGAGAGCGCGAGACGGAGAGAGAGAGAGCGCGCGAGACGGAGAGAGAGAGAGCGCGCGAGACGGAGAGAGAGAGAGCGCGAGACGGAGAGAGAGAGCGCGCGCGAGACGGAGAGAGAGAGAGCGCCCGCGAGACGGAGAGAGAGCGCGCGCGAGACGGAGAGAGAGAGCGCGCGCGCGAGACGGAGAGAGAGAGAGCGCGCGCGAGACGGAGAGAGAGAGCGCGCGCGAGACGGAGAGAGAGAGCGCGCGCGAGACGGAGAGAGAGAGAGCGCGCGCGAGACGGAGAGAGAGCGCGCGAGAGACGGAGAGAGAGCGCGCGAGAGACGGAGAGAGAGCGCGCGAGAGACGGAGAGAGAGCGCGCGAGAGACGGAGAGAGAGCGCGCGAGAGACGGAGAGAGAGCGCGCGAGAGACGGAGAGAGAGCTCGCGAGAGACGGAGAGAGAGCGCGCGAGAGACGGAGAGAGAGCGCGCGAGAGACGGAGAGAGAGCGCGCGAGAGACGGAGAGAGAGCGCGCGAGAGACGGAGAGAGAGAGAGCGCGCGAGATGGAGAGAGAGAGAGCGCGCGAGATGGAAAGAGAGAGAGCGCGAGCGCGCGCGAGACAGAGAGAGAGAGAGAGCGCGCGCGAGAGAGAGAGAGAGAGAGCGCGCGCGAGAGAGAGAGAGAGAGAGCGCGCGCGAGAGAGAGAGAGAGAGCGCGCGCGAGACAGAGAGAGAGAGAGCGCGCGTGAGACAGAGAGAGAGAGAGAGCGCGCGTGAGACAGAGAGAGAGAGAGAGAGCGCGCGTGAGACAGAGAGAGAGAGAGCGCGCGTGAGACAGAAAGAGAGAGAGAGCGCGCGAGACAGAGAGAGAGAGAGAGCGCGCGTGAGACAGAGAGAGAGAGAGAGCGCGCGAGACAGAGAGAGAGAGAGAGAGCGCGCGTGAGACAGAGAGAGAGAGAGCGCGCGAGACAGAGAGAGAGAGCGCGCGTGAGACAGAGAGAGAGAGAGAGCGCGCGTGAGACAGAGAGAGAGAGCGCGCACGAGAGAGAGAGAGAGAGAGAGCGCGCGCACGAGAGAGAGAGAGAGAGCGCGCGAGAGACAGAGAGAGAGAGAGAGAGAGAGAGAGAGCGAGCGTGTGAGAGAGAGAGCATGTGAGACAGAGACAGAGTGAGAGAGAGAGAGCATGCGAGAGAGAGTGTGTGAGACAGAGAGACAGAGAGCGAGACAGAGAGAGAGCGTGTGAGTCAGAGAGAGAGAGAGAGAGAGAGAGAGAGAGAGAGCGCAAGAGAGCGAGCGTGTGAGACAGAGACAGTGAGAGAGAGACAGAGAGAGCGTATGAGACAGAGAGAGCGCATGTGAGACAGGGAGACAGAGAGAGAGAGAGAGAGAGCGCATGTGAGACAGAGAGAGAGAGAGAGCGCGCGAGACAGAGAGAGAGAGCGCGCGAGACAGAGAGAGAGAGCGCGCGAGACAGAGAGAGAGAGCGCGCGAGACAGAGAGAGAGAGCGCGCGAGACAGAGAGAGAGAGCGCGCGAGACAGAGAGAGAGAGAGAGCGCGCGCGAGACAGAGAGAGAGAGCGCGCGCGCGAGACAGAGAGAGAGAGAGAGCGCGCGCGAGACAGAGAGAGAGAGAGAGCGCGCGCGAGACAGAGAGAGAGAGAGAGCGCGCGCGAGACAGAGAGAGAGAGAGAGCGCGCGCGAGACAGAGAGAGAGAGAGCGCGCGCGAGACAGAGAGAGAGAGAGAGAGCGCGCGCGAGACAGAGAGAGAGAGAGCGCGCGCGCGAGACAGAGAGAGAGAGAGAGCGCGCGCGAGACAGAGAGAGAGAGAGCGCGCGCGAGACAGAGAGAGAGAGAGAGCGCGCGCGAGATAGAGAGAGAGAGAGAGCGCGCGCGAGACAGAGAGAGAGAGAGCGCGCGCGAGACTGAGAGCGAGAGAGAGAGAGCGCGCGCGAGACAGAGAGAGAGAGAGAGTGCGCGCGAGACAGAGAGAGAGAGAGAGCGCGCGCGAGACAGAGAGAGAGAGAGAGTGCGCGCGAGACAGAGAGAGAGAGAGAGCGCGCGCGAGACAGAGAGAGAGAGAGCGCGCGTGAGACAGAGAGAGAGAGAGAGCGCGCGTGAGACAGAGAGAGAGAGAGCGCGCGTGAGACAGAGAGAGAGAGAGAGAGCGCGCGTGAGACAGAGAGAGAGCGCGCGAGACAGAGAGAGAGCGCGCGTGAGACAGAGAGAGAGAGAGCGCGCGAGACAGAGAGAGAGAGAGCGCGCGTGAGACAGAGAGAGAGAGCGCGCGTGAGACAGAGAGAGAGAGCGCGCGAGACAGAGAGAGAGAGAGCGCGCGAGACAGAGAGAGAGAGCGCGCGAGACAGAGAGAGAGAGAGAGCGCGCGTGAGACAGAGAGAGAGAGAGAGAGCGCGCGTGAGACAGAGAGAGAGAGAGCGCGAGACAGAGAGAGAGAGAGAGAGAGAGAGAGAGAGCGAGCGTGTGAGAGAGAGCATGTGAGACAGAGACAGAGAGAGAGAGAGAGAGCATGTGAGAGAGTGTGTGAGACAGAGAGACAGAGAGCGAGCGTGTGAGTCAGAGAGAGAGAGAGAGAGAGAGAGAGCGCAAGAGAGCGAGCATGTGAGACAGGGAGAGAGACAGTGAGAGAGAGAGAGAGAGTGAGACAGAGAGAGAGCATGTGAGAGAGACAGAAAGACAGAGAGAGAGAGAGAGAGAGTGCGTGAGACAGAGAGACGGAGAGAGAGAGCATGTGAGACAGAGAGAGAGAGAGAGAGTGCGTGAGACAGAGAGAGAGAGCGAGAGAGAGAGAGAGTGTGTGAGACAGAGAGAGATCAGGTTAGCTGCACAACTGTTAGCAATAAGCAGCAAAAAGCACGATGACCCATGTAAAAATAAAACGCATTTCAAATATGAAATGGTACAATGTCTAGAATGTTGAAAATCTTCCACCTTATCTGGAAGGAAAGATGATGATATGCGCAGGGGGGGGGGGAAAAAGAGAAAAAAAAATCACCGAGACGGGAAAATTTACATCCTTGAGTGACTGTTGCCAATCTGTTCAACTGTGGAGGGCATCACAGCTAAGCTCGCTTCTGCCTTCAGACACACGTGTTTCTCTGGGAGTCACTGGATGGGACTTACGAGTGAAAACTCTGGTCGATTCGTCTCCTCTTTAACCCAGGAATACAGAAGACAATTTTACAAATTTTACAAAGAAGACACTATTACAAAATCAAAATACTGCGGATGCTGGAAAATCTGTTTTCACTGTAGTATACACTACCTGGGCTAACACGACAGACCAGAACAAGAATAGTGGCCTCCATGGTGTAGTGCTGCGTCAAACAACACCTTGACCCAGCATGCCATTTGGGAACATTCCCAGTATGTTTACTTCACTGCGCAGAGATAAGAGATGTAGTGGAATTGGGCACCTCTGCTGATGCTCAATAGATAAATGCACTGCCTGATATGCCCAAAGACCAGGAAAATTACGACAGGTTCAATCTGTCCTAGGTAAGCATCTCAGAATCATTGGGCTGGGGAAAGGGAGAGAGAAAAATCAAGAGTTGGAAAAGAAATGTAGAATAAAGAGTTTTATACCGCTAACCTGTTCTTAAAATCTAAACAGCTGGATGTTCTCGGGCTCGATCGCGGGTCAATGCTCATTTAGCCGCTCAGCCCAGGTGGCGTGGGGATGCGACAATCAGTGCCCCTGCACTAGCAAGTGAACAACAAGCCAGGGTTGCCACTTCTGTTCGGCATCCTGATACCGAGCCACATCAGGAGATATTAGGGCAGGTGACCAAAAGCTTGGTCAAAGAGGCAGGTTTTAAGAAGCGTCTAAAAGGGAGAGAGAGAGAGAGAGAGAGAGAGAGGTGTTTAGGTAGGGATTTCCAGAATTTAGGGATTAGGCAGCTGAAGGCACGGCCATCAATGGTGGAGCGATTAAAATCAGTGATGCACAAAAGGTCAGAATTGGAGGAGCACAGATTTCTCGGAGGGTTGTGGGGCTGGAGGAGGTTAGAGAGGTAGGGACGGGCGAGGCCATGGAGAGCTTTGAATACAAGGATGTGAATTTTAAATTCGAGGTGTTGCCGGGCCGGAAGCCAATGGTCAACACGTACAGGGGTGATGGGTGAACGGGACTTGGTGCAAGTTAGACTACGGGCAACAGAGTTTTGGATGAGCTCAAGTTTATGGAGGACGGAAGATGGAAGGCTGGCCAGGAGAGCACTGGAATAGTCGAGTCTGGAGGAAACAAAGGCATGGATGAGGGACTCAGCACCAAATGGGCTGAGGCAGAAGCTTATAGTCTTCTGTTATGCATGAATTACCAGAGATTCTAGAGGGGGCTAAGCGTCCCATGGAATCAGACACCAGAAAGGTGTTTTCACCTTCAGCAGGTGAAGAGGACAGGGTAGAAAACTGGAGGAAGAAAAAAATCTATTTAACCATCTTCCCAATCAATTACGATCCAAACAAGAGAGTTCATTCCTCATTGTCTGAGTCTATAATCCATTATAATACCCCTGTACTGCACTGGGAGTGTCAGCCTGGATACTGTGCTCAAGTCTCTGGAGTGGGACTTGAACCCACAACCTTCTGACTCCGAGGCAAAGTGCTACCCACTGAGCCGTGACTGACACCTTTATGTACGAGCCTGGACTGTGAGCGCCAATGGGCTATTCGACTATCAGGTTCATCACACCCAAGCCTGATTCCTGACCTTGCTCGATATTCATACATGAGCACACTTGACCGCAAACTCGCCGACTAACGACCTGGAGCAAGAACTCTGATCAATATTTTCCTCTCCCCATCCCTAGATAATGAAGGCAATTTCTGGTTGCATTTTCATGCAAGACTCTTATTGCAGGCACTGCAAAGAGTTAACCTGCCCAACAATTCAAGTCTTTTGCAGCTTTCATAACTACAGACAACAGCACACAGATGTTTTGTGTCATTTGGCATCTGGGGCAAGAAAATATGAATTTCTCATACAGAATGCAAAAGAACCAGAGGAGAGATGAGGAGAATTTTTTTTAAGCAGCAACTCGTTATGATCTAGAATGCACTGCCTGAAAGAGTGATCAAAGCAGATTCAGTAGTAACTCTCACAAGGGAATTGGATTAATACTTGAAAAGGAAATATTTGCCGGGCTGTAGGAAAAGACAGGGGAGTGGGACTAATTGGGTAGTTCCTTCAACGAGCCGACACAGGCACAATGGGCCGAATGGCCTCCTTCAGCGCTGTAAGATACTCGTTGTACAGTGAGATCGAAAAAAATAAATCAGAAAGATTTGAGTTAGGGCAGTCAGAGGCACATAAACAAACACAATGGCTCTGAATGGAGGAGCAACTGATAGCTCACTTGTTAGCAGGAAATGGAAGTCATTAGTAACTTTATCAGGAGGAAATGCAGAAAGATAAGGAGAGATGCCATACTTCCCCATGAGGTAAAAGGTACCATTTTCAAGGCAATGTTGGGTGTGGGTGGGGCCGGGGAAGGGGGAGGATGGGAGAACGTTAGTAAAATATCAAAAATAACAACAGAAAGTGCTGGAAACACGCAGCAGATCAGGCAGCATCGAGGAGAGAGAAACAGAGTCAACGTTTCGGGTCGAACCCTTCGTCCGAAAGATTCGACTCGAAACGTTGACTCTGTTTCTCTCTCCTCGATGCTGCCTGACCTGCTGAGTGTTTCCAGCACTTTCTGTTGTTATTTCAGATTTCAAGCATCCGCAGTGTTTTGCTATTGTATTTGTAAAATATCAGTCTCTAAGCCAGGGTGTTCTTGAACGTCAGGGTTGCAATTCCTCAACATCACTGTGAGCATCATTTTGTGATGGTTTAGGTGAAAGAGATAACTTCCATTTTGTGATGGAAATAAAGCAGTTAGATAGCACCTTTGTTCAGTATTTTCTCCCCATCCCATTCTTTGTGTCGTATGTGTCAACCTTGGCTCAGTGGGTAGCACTCTCGCCTCAGCGTCAGAAGGTTGTGCGTTCAAGGCCCACTCCAGAGACTTGACACTTGAGGCTGACACTCGAGTGCAGTACTGAGAGTGCGCTGCACAGTTGGGGGTGCCATCTTTCAGATGAGACATTAAACCGAGGCCCCGTCTGCTCTCTAAGATGGATGTAAGAGAGGTCATGGCACTATTTCGAAGAAGAGCAGGCGAGTATCCCTGGTGTCCTGGCCAATATTTATCCTTCACTCAGCATCATTAAAAACAGATTAGATGACCATCATCACATTGCTGTTTGCGGGAGCTTGCTGTGCGCAAATTGGCAGAGAGACAGAGAAAGAGAAAGAAACACGGAGAGAGACAGCGACAGAGAGAGAGACAAAGAGACAGAGACAGAGAGAGAGTGACAGAGACAGAGAGAGAGTGACAGAGACAGAGAGAGAGTGACAGAGACAGAGAGAGAGTGACAGAGACAGAGAGAGAGTGACAGAGACAGAGAGAGTGACATTGGCCTTCCCCACTGACGAGGAGCTGAAATTGAGAACTCATGCCCTACCACTGAACGGTGTCACACTACCAACACCACTCGGCTGGCTTGTGGAGATTTGCTCCTTAGTATCAGCAAATTGTTTTTAATAAAGGTCTCTTTGGTGAAACTCCACATCAATGTGTTATCCTATGTAAGGTAGCAAAAAACCATGGTGACAACTGGGTGTGAAGCTTTCCCTTACAAAGAGAAACTGGAAAACAGTCAATAACTTTAATAATTGGGGCAAGTAAAAGACATTTGAGAAGAAATGAGAATGATTAAACAAGCCAACCTCACTGACAGAGTATTGATCGACCAATATAGTTTGCCACTGAGTGGTAGGTGGGGAGACAAGGCTTCCCCTCCTATCACCCCCAGCTCGAGGACAAGAAAGAGTCTTCCCTGGGGTGCTCCATACACCAGTTGGCTCGTATGGAAACAACTTTATAAATTTTGCAACAACTAACGTAGCTGCACCCCTTCAGAAAGTTAAGATAACGAATGGCAAAAGGACTAGACACCTGACAGAGAAAATAAAATCACACACTTCACAAAAATAAAGGGAAGAAGGGCTACACGGGGTATCTTTCCTCCCACAGAGAAAACCAGTCATCGAGTTCAGCTCTTCGATACTAATTGATTCACCATACCCGAAAGTGCATTTTGAATGCTTGTCCGTCAATCCTGAGTGGTCTGTTCTTACATCATCTGTAGGTGCCCAGTTCGCTCCCTGTAAGATTAGGAGAGACAAATGGTTATACAAGATTTCCATCAGGAGATCGTTAGGGGCTGTGTGTCAACCTACTTGATGTTGGTCAACTTTTGTTAGTTCTCGAGATTGGCATGTATGATTCACTGTAGTTCTGTTTTGAAATATACCTCTATGCTCCACCTTTTGCACTTCCTACAGTAAATGCAAAACTAACTGGTGAATTCAATCAAACATATAAACAGGAATCTTAGAATCTCAGGCAAGTGTTTCAACAGCAGGATTAGTTAACCAAGGCAAATAATTTAATTGATTTGACTTATAATATTAGGCAAAACTATAGGTAGAACTTCCAAGAAGTTCTGGATTGCAAACTATTAATAAAATACTTTACAATATTTATTTTGCCTTTCTTTATAAGAAATCTTCATAAAAGCATCGACATAAAATAAAATCGTAAAATGTCTCACCGTTTCTTTGTTATAATAAGCTTTGAATTTCATGTAATATTTAAGCCTCAAGTGCTTGGACCAGATCATAAAGTCAGTTCGGACTGCCCATTTCAACAAGGCGAACTATAGCCAATTTACACATAAATGAAACCAGGAGAAAAATGACCACCTTATTTCGGATTGGAAATTCAACGATTTTAAAAACAAGTTTTAAAAAATTTACAAATAGTATTTGTTCACGAACCTTGATGGTTCCCATTGGCATCTTTGCAAATGTTAATTTGTTACCTGTGTTTCTGAGCAAGGGATCTTACACATCACTATTAATCTAATTAGTGGAATAGATTTTGTATGTAGTAGGTGGCATAACACCTGTGCAGATAAACAAATGCACTAAGGATGCATCTCATGATATTGATCTTACTAGTTGAGATAAGCATAAAAAGACTTAAGACACATTATACAAGGTACCAAAAGGGAACAGCAGTCCCAAAGGCAAGCACACACTAAAGGAGTCCTAATCAAGCAAGTGATTGATGAGCTTTGGCATAACAACAACTTGCATTTATATAGTGCCTTTAACATAGCAAAAAGGCCCACTCCGCTTCACAAGAATGTTATTAAATAACATTTCACACGGAGCCAAATAGGAAGATATTAGAACGAGAAAGCAGTGGGATTTAAGGAGTATCTGAAAGGAAGAGAGAGAGGTACAGAAGCAGAGAGGTTTAGGGATACAATTCCAGAGCTTAGGGCCGAGGCAGCCAACCTTGGAGAGATGAAAAACCGGGATGCGCACAAGGCCAGAATTGGCGTATACAAGCACTTGCAGCCTTGTCACTTTTTTACAATGCTTGAGAAAGTAGAATCTACCACAGTGTAGGCTATCCTTATCACAGGCAGTCAAACACAACCATCATTGGTTGGATATAAACTTTGTGGAATACGAATGTTGCCAACAGTGACAAGTAGGGCTGAGCTGTCATGAGGGTTCCCAAGATTCTACCACCTTTTGCAGACATCGTTGTCACTTGTTTGCCCCCATCATTGCACAAATGGAATGCCAAGTCAAGGAACTGAACTTCCATCTCTACCAAAGCATTGTGAATTTTTGTAAAACATATTGGTCCTGAATTTGCGATCAGTACGCCGTCATACTGCCACAAGTTCAGGATTTCCGCATCCTCTTGCATAGAAAGATTATCTGCTGCGACTTTCAATCCTCATTGCTGGCAAAAAGTTGGGCTAATTAGCCACCAACTACGCATCAATTACGCTGGAAAATTGTATGGCTGGTGCAAACAGGCACAGGAGCCTGTTTGCAGAGCATAAGGCGTGGGGGAGATGGAAAATGAGAAAACTGTAATTTCAGGGCCATAATAATTAAAAATGAACAGGTGAAAGAACCTACCAGGCAGCTGTAAAGGCTTGGTTTGAGGATAAGATAGTTACATTTTTTTTAAATCTTGCAGTCATCCAGTAAATAACTGTACTAACGCCAAAGTATTCCCTGTGCTTTTTAAAGCCAAGTACTGTACTTGTCAAATAAATAGAATTAGTATCACACCATTCTTTGATGTCGAGTTGACATGTTTCCTGATTGGCTAGTAAAAGGAGCACCACCCCACGTGATCCCAGGAACGCTTATGCACAATGGTGTGCCCCTGGGATCCGTGGGCCACTACGCTGCACACAACTCTACAGCGTTTCAAAGCAAGTTTTCACTTGGAGCTTCACACGAGGTAAGTGCAGATTTTGTTCGGAGGCGTACTCCTTACCTACACCGCCGACCGCAAGTGCAGGGCCAATAAACCAGATAAGTGAGCAAACACAAATGTGCAATTACTTGGATATTATATAATTTGCATTAGTACTGAATATGATTTGCTTAGTCTGCTTGCATATGAAATCTGATTAATTTTACTGGTGGATGGGATGCCAGTTTGAGGCAATGAATTCCAGCCACACCTCAGTTGGTAGCACTCTTGTCTCTGAGCCAGAAGGTCGTGGGCTCAAGCCCCACTCGAGACTTAAGCACATAAGCAAGGATGACACTCTAGTGCAGTACTGCACTGTCAGAGGTACCATCTTTCAGATGAGACGTTAAACTGAGGTCTTGTCTGCCCTCTCAGGTGGACGTAAAAGATCCCATGGCACTATTTAGAAGTCATGATGCGGAGATGCCGGTGTTGGACTGGGGTGGACAAAATTGAGAGGTCGCACAACACCAGGTTATAGTCCAACAGTTTTATTTTAAATCACAAGCTTTCGGAGTTACAACTCCTTCGTCGGGTGAAGTGAGGAGATACAGAATCGTCAAAGCATATATAGATAGAGAACAATGCATGTGTAACTTACAATTGCAGACAACTAAATTCAATCATCCTGACTGTTTATCTGCCGAGGTGTGATTAATCTGCCTGGTGTTGTGCGACCTCACTATTTAGAAGAGCAGGGGAGTTCTCCCTGGTTTCCTGGCCATTATTTATCCCTCAACAAACGTCACTAAATTAGATTATCTGGTCATTATCTCATTGCTGTTTGTGGGACCTTACTGTGAACAAATTGGCTGCCACGGTTCTTACATTACAACAGTGACCACACTCCAAAAGGTACTTCATTGGCTGTAAAGCGCTTTGGGACGTCCGGTGGTCGTGAAAGGCACCGTAGAAATGACAGTAAACTTCAGGCAAAAGGAACATTCTTGCCTTGAAAAGCATTCCTGCCAAAAGGGCTTCAAATGCACTTTGTTAAAAATATTGATCATGGGAGGCTGCCAGGCCCATGCTTAAAATATTGGGCAACACTGTCACCATTTGTAACATGATCTTACCAAGACAGATGATGGACAAAGCTTCTCTTACATAAAAAAAAAGGACATCAAGATTATCAGAAGTGGCAACACCAGCAAGAGACAACAGGCTGGCCAAAGATGTTCTTTTAATGCAAATGTAATACATGTGCACAAGCAATTGCCAAAAGCCACAACTGCCAATGTCTGAGTCTAGATTCCAAATTGGCCCTGCAGATTGTTTGCAATGCCCATTTCTTTCCTGGAAATGTTGCACAGAATACCATGACTACACCTGAAAGAGATTTCTTTTGAGCTAATAATTTATTTTGAACACGTGCAGTTCCAGTAATGCCCACACTGATTGGGACTAGTTTTCCCCGATGCTTGTGCAATCAGTGTATTTGTTGAGTGTAGGGAGTAGCAGGAGGATGCAGAGCAACACGTCTACGAAATGCGTCAGCCCCTGTAAATTGCATTGAAGGAGAAGGAAACCTTTGGCTCACCTGAAACTCAACATTACATAGTCAACACAAAAACTGGCCCCAGTGTTGAGTTACAGGTAAACATATATGCGGGTTCAATAATCTCCAGGATTGGCAATTCTACTTAGTATAGTATGAGTGTGATGCTTCAGTTGATCTGAACAGAGGCGAGTAGACCAACATTTACTCAATGCTGATGCAGACCTGCAGATATTTTGGATACGCTTTATTACCAATTTGTTTTTCTAAAACAAGAAACTACAAGAAACTTCCCTCACTACGTAACAGATTGTAAGATTCTTGAATATTACTACCAGTCAATGATGAGCCACTGGACTCCTTTGTAATGACTTCAGCTAAAATTGGCAGTGCAGAAGAAATTCTAACACCTTTCTGTTTGCATTCCGGACTGCTAGCCAGTATAAACATCGTAGTGTTAGAATAACAGAAAGTACTTCATTAAAAAGTGTATTGATGTGCTTTAAAAACAGTTTTAATTACTCCTTGGGGGAGAGGGGGGAATTCACTGATCATCAGCAACAACCTACCCAAAGGACAGACAGCAGATCTGTTTGGCCTTGTATAATCCAGCTGTTGGTTAAGTAGAATGCTCACAGGGACATCACCTCCTGGCCTTGAAATATTTGAGCTGTGGCCAATCTTCCACCGTCTCAGCATTTCACTTCCCCACAATTACAAGTAGAACAACAGCCAAGCAGTGAGTTACAGTGTAGTCCTTCGAATGAGTCTCTCCAGTGGGGGGGGAAGGAGGGGGGAAAAAAGGGGAGAGAGAGGGGGAGGGAAAGACAGACAGACAGAGAAAGGGAGAGAGACAGAGACACAAGAAACAGAGACAGAAAGTTGAGACAAAGAAAGAAAGAGAAAGACTAGGAATGAAAACGAAAGAATTCCAAAGAATGGGGCCTAGATCGGTGAAGTGAAGCCAATGGTGGGGCAAAGGGGAGAGGGGATGCACAACAGGACAGAGGAACAGAGAGGTTTTTTTTTGGGGGGGGCGGGGGGGTTAAGGTCTGGAAGAGGTTACAGAGATATGGAGATGAGGCCTTGCAGGGATTTTATTTAAGATGAGAATATTACATTTTGGGGTATTGGGGGACCCAGAACCAATGTAGGTCAGTAAGGATAGAGGGGATGGGCGAGTGGGACTTGGATGTGGAATAGGATAGGGGCAGCAGAGTTTTAGATGAGGTGATGTTACAGAGCATGGAGAATGGGGAAGCATCGGAATAGTTGAGTCTGGAAGTAGCCAAGACATTTTTGAGGATTTCAGCTCTCAGTTGGATGTAAAAGATCCCATGACACTATTCAAAGAGGAACAGGGGAGTTCTCCCAGGTGTCCTGGCCAATATTTATCCCTCAAGCAACATCACTAAAACAGATTATCTGGTCATTATCACATGGCTGTTTGTGGGACCTTGCTGTGCTCAAATTGGCTGCTGCGTATCCTACTTTACAACAGTGACTACACTTCAAAAGTAATTGGCTGTAAAGTGCTTTTACGGGGCCTCGGTTTAATGTCTCATCCAAAAGACAGCACCTCCTACAGTGCAGCGCTCCCGCAGTACGGAACTGAATTGTCAGCCCAGATTTAATGCTCGAGTCTCTGGAGTGAGACTTGAACCTACAACCTTCTGACTCAGAGGCAAGGGTGCTACCCACTGAGCCACAGCTGACACAAGTAATAACATCGAGTCCGGAGCAGTAGCCAAAATGCGGATGTGAATGTACGCAGAGGGAATTCATCGTACAGAGCTTTGGGAGATTAGGAGAGACAAGCCCTTGTCGTAAAGGGAGAACAGAGAGGAGACAATATAAGAGAGTCCAAAGTTAAAGTCTGAGGCCCTGTGGTGGGCCAGCGGAAGAAAGCAGATTGAAGCTAAGCAGATATCGTACAGCAGCATGGGGGCAGATTCTAGAGCAGGACAAGCGTCAGAAGGAATGGATCCAAGGCAGCTGAGCGAAGAGTAAAAGTTCCAGTGGAGGAGCAGAAAACTGAGCCTGCAGAATTGAGCCAGGTAAGGCAACAGAGGCAGAAGCCAAAGGAAAAATGAAATTTGGCTCAAGGCAAAGAGATAGAGAGGTGTGCGTGTGTATATACATGTGAGAGGAGAGAACGAGCGTGTACGAGAAAGAGTGTGCGCGGAAGGAAAGAAGGAAATAGAAAGTCTCTGCACAGGCTAATGCAACAGGAAACGAGTAATGAATTAAACTTTAAAAATGTCAACTCCGTTTCACTCACTTCTGGTGCTTTCTAATTGTTTCCTTCAATCATTCTTTTATCATAGTGCTCCCATGTTGTGCTGTCCCTTTTCAGTGCCACAAATTCTGCTGCAATAGATTGATATTTGTGCGTCACCTAACTGACAGTACCAACGACCATTAGCTCTCCCATCATCATAAGAACATAAGATGATAAGAAATAGGAGCAGGAGTAGGCCATTTGGCCACTCGAGCCTGCTCTGCCATTCAATAAGATCACGGCTGATCTTCTACCTCATCTCCACTTTCCTGCACTATCCCCATATCCCTTGATTCCCTGAATATCCAAAAATCTATCGCACTCTGTCTTGAACATACTCAATGATTGAGCCTCCACAGGCCTCTGGGGTAGCAAATTCCAACGATTCACCACCCTTTGAGTGAAGAAATTTCTCCTCATCTCAGCCCTAAATGGCCGACCCCTTATTCTGAGACTGTGACCCCTGGTTCTAGACTCCCCAGCCAGGGGAAACATCCTCCATGCATCTACCCTGTAAGAATTTTGTATGTTTCAATGAGATCACCTCTCATTCTTCTAAACCCGAGAGAATATAGGCCCAGTCTACTCAATCTCTCCTCATAGAACAATCCCCCCATCCCAGGAACCAGTCTGGTGAACCTTCGTTGCACTCCCTCTATGGCAAGTATATCCTTCCTTAGGTAAGGAGACCAAAGCTGTACACAATACTCCAGGTGTGGTCTCACCAGGGCCCTATATAATTGCAGTAAGACGTCTTTACTCTTATACTTAAATCCTCTTGTAATAAAGGCCAACATACCATTTGCTTTCCTAATTTTCAGTGATTCATGTACAAGGACACCCAGGTCCCTCTGAACACCAACATTTCCCAATCTCTCACCATTTAAAAAATACTCTGCTTTTCCATTTTTTCTACCAAAGTGGATAACTTCACATTTCTCCACATTATATTCCACTTGCCATGTTCTTGCCCACTCACTTAGCCTGTCTATAGCCCCTTGAAGCCTCTTTGCATCCTCCTCACAATTTACATTCCCACCCAGCTTTGTATCATCAGCAAACTTGGATATATTACATTCGGTCGGTTCATCCAAATCATTGATGTAGATTGTGAATAGCTGAGGCCCAAGCACTGATCCTTGTGGTACCCCACTAGTTACAGCCTGCCAACCCGTAAATGACCCGTTTATTCCTATTCCCTGTTTTCTGTCCATTAACCAATCCTCAATCCATGCTAGTATATTACCCCCAATCCTATGAGCCCTAATTTTGTTTAATAACCTCTTGTGTGGCACCTTATTGAATGCCTTCTGAAAATCAAATACTGTACACCACATCCACTGGTTCCCCCTTATCTATCTGCTAGTTACAACCTCAAAAAAACGATTTGCCAAACACGATTTCCCTTTCATAAATTCATGTTGACTCTGCCCAATCCTATTATTAGTTGCTAAGTGCCCTGTTACCATGCTCTTAATAGATTCTAGCATTTTTCCGAATACTGATGTCAGGCTAACTGGTCTGTAGTTCCCCGTTTCTTAAATATTGGGGTTACATTTGCTACCTTCCAATCCATGGGAACCGTTCTAGAGTCTATGGAATTTTGGAAAATGACAACCAATGCATCCACTATCGCTATAGCCACCTCTTTCAAAACCCTAGGATGTAAGCCATCAGGTCCAGAGGATTTATCGGCTTTCAGTCCCATTAATTTCACCAGTACTATTTTTTTTTACTAATACTAATTTCTTTCAGTTCCTCATTCTCGCTAGATCCTTGGTTCTCCACCATTTCCGGGAAGTTTTTTGCGTCTTCTGCCAAGACGACAAACACAAAGGTCGCAATTTTTCCTATCGATGCGGCTTGGGGGTGGGACAGATGCCTTCTGGGTTCCAGTCCCGCCCCCAACGACATCAGATGCACAGATGCGATTTTGCATCAATTGGCCTTGTTAAGTCCGCCCTGCTTCCCTGGGAAGCCCGCAGTAGACCTGTCAAAATTACAAAATGCCTCTTAACTGCCTGTTAACAAGCAATTAAGTGCCTATAATCCTCTTCCCGCCACTAGGTGTCGGGTCCATGCGCAAATCGGGGACCCGACACCTGGGAAGATTGTTTGGAAGTGGCTTGACAGCGGGTTTCCGACCCACTATCAATCTTTGCGATTTTGCCGGATGTCCCGCCTCCAAACCCGCCCCCTGAGCACCAGCAAAATTCCGGCCAAAGTATTTCTTTAATTTCTCTGCCATTTCCTTATTCCTCATTATAATTTCTCCTGTCTCAGCCTGTAAGGGACCCACATTTACTTTCACTAATCTTTTCCCTTTTACATATCTATAGAAGCTTTTACAGAATGTTTTTATGTCTCTCGCTAGTTTACTCTCATATTCTATTTTCCCTTTCTTTATCAATTTCTTGGTCCTCCTTTGCTGAATTCTAAAATCCTCCCAATCCTCAGGCTTACTACTCTTTTTGGCAGCATTATAAGCCTCTTCCTTTGAGCTAATACTATCTTTAACTTCTCTTGTTAGCCATGGTTGGACCATTTTTCCTGTGGGGTTTTTGTGCCTTAAAAGGAATGTATATTTGTTTTAAATTATGTATTAATTCTTTAAATGCTAGCCACTGCTTCTCTACCGTCACACCTTTTAATGTAGTTTCCCAATCTACCTCAGCCAACTCGCCCCTCATACCTATGTAGTTTATTTTGTTTAGATTTAAGACCCTAGATTCAGATTTAACTCAATCACTTTCAAACTACTGGAACAAGCAGCAAGCTCACTGTTTCTTCCCTCCACCTCAGCCCCTTGTTTTAAAAAATAACTGCCACCACCCCTGAACACTCAAATCAAGCCGTGCACTGCACACCACAACAGGCAGCCTGGGACATACTGACATCAAGGCAGGAGAGAAAAGCTCAATGCATTGACCCCTTATTTTCTATTTTGCTGTCTTCCTTTTCGAGATGAATTTTAATGGCATCCTGTGGCAACGAGGAGCCAACTGCATGAACATCATTGTATTGGTGCAATTCACATTAATACTTATTTGAAGATACATATCCTGAGCAGCCCAGCGAGATTACATGCCTCCTTTACAGGGAAACCCCGAGGGATGCTGGATACTGGGAGCGGGGGAGCCCAGTGAGCTTACCCATCTCATTCACAGAGTTCAGGAGAAGTTGGGTACAGGAGTAGAGGCAAAAGGAATTACATTACATATAGCATTTACACTGGGACCTAGGGTGTAGCAAAACGAATCCCTGCACTGAAGCAACTAATATGTAATTGAGAAGTAGATCCCCAGTGCAGCACCATCTGGTGTACAGGCTGAGTAGTTGCCTATCCCACACCTCTATTGTCCCTGCCAATATTTATTCCTCAACCAACATCACTAAGACAGATTATCTAATCATTATCACATTGCCATTTGTGGGAGCTTGCTGTGTGCAAATTGGCTGCCGCGTTTCCTACATTACAATAATGACCACACTTCAAAAGTAGTTCATTGGTTGTAAAGTGCTTTGGGACGACCGGAGGCTGTGAAAGGCGCTGTATAAATGCAAGTCTTTCTTTCTATACAGCGTTAGTCCTCATGAGAAGCAATGTCTAAGCAAAAGACTTTTACGAATATGTTTGGAAATACAGCTTCTGACTTCTTCTTGATTATATAAAGAACCGGAGAGATAAGCATAGGGGAAACTAGATACTAGGAGAGTTTATATAGGGGCCTGGAAAGCAGGGTATTGGAAAATATGTATAACTAGATTTGCATACCAGCGCACAGCTAAATCATTATTTATTAGGTGAGAGTTAAAACAAAAATTATGTACGTACGGACTGTTAATACAGTATAAACAAGTGTACAGGTCACAGCTGACATAGCCATGAAAATCTACGAATCTAAAGAAACTGGACCTGAATTTTATGATGTGCAGAGAAAAGTTTGGATTTGCAAAAGTCACGGCTATACCAAGATTATTCTTTGCAAAATATGCGACTTTGGCCATATATAGGATTCCAGTTGGGAGCTTAAGTAAACGTCTACTTTATAACACCAATGTGAGAAGAAATTGTTTCCACACAGAAGGTTTATTAGAACAGGGAATGCTTTACCACAAGTGGCTAGAGGGGCAGAGACAATAACATCTTTTAATAAAATGAAACATGGAAAAGGCAAGGAAAGAAGATTGGAGTGGATTCATAAAATCAAAGAATCGTACAGCACAGGAGGTCATTTGCCCATGAAAGAGCAATCCAGTCCCCTGCTCTTTCCCCATAACCCTGCAAATTTTTCCTTTTCAAGGAAATATCCAATTCCCTTTTGAAAGTTTCTACTGAATCTACTTCCACCACCCTTTCAGGCAGTGCATCCCAGATCATAACACTCGCTGTGTAAAAAAAATCTCAACTCCCCTCTGGTTCGTTTGCCAATTATCTTATATCTGTGTCTCTGGTTACTGACCCTCCTGCCAGTGGAAACAGTTTCCTCCTATCTATTCTATCAAAACCCTTCATAATATTGAATATCTCTATTAAAGCTCCACTTAATCTTCTCTGCTCTTAGGAGAACAATCTCAGCTTCTCTAATTTCTCCACAATGCTGAAGTCCCTCATCCCTGGTACCATTCTAGTAAATCTCCTATGCACCCTTTCCAGGGCCTTGACATCCTCCCTAAAGTGTGGTGCCCAGAATTGGACACAATACTCCAGCTGGGACCGAACCAGTGATTTATAAAGGTTCAACACCAACTTCCTTTCTTGTTGCAATTGAAGAGTTAGCACCAGCACAGCCACAAATGGCTTTTCTTTCATTTATTTTCTTTTTTTAACACCTAGGTTGCTGAAAACTTCAGAGTAACATGAGAAGGGTGTTTAATTTTGTTGTCTACTCTTCCCTCTGAACAGTATGGTTTATTTATCAAGGAATCGCTCAAGAGGAACTAACTATGCTGATGGTTGTTGACTTAAAGGGCATACTTTTTTAAAAAAAAGAAAAAGTAATAGTGCAACTCGAGATCAAATTATGAACAAGTTACAAAGCTTGTCAATTTCATTTTGTGTAGTCAACCCTTTCCCAACACCAATATTTTCTGGATTCACTGAGAAATTACTTTTTTCCAGGGGAAAGCAAGTATGTACTTGCATGAGTAGATGACATTTGTTTGTGCATGAGCACAGATGATAGTAGGCCAAGTCTCCTTGGGTATTAATTCAGTATTCCAGTCACATCTGTTTTCATATTCTCTAACTAGTGTCAGCTTGGTTGTGTTAATAGCACTCCCATCAAGGTCAAAAGGTCTTGGGGTTGAGCCCCACTCCAGGACTTGAGCTCATCATCCAGGCTGACTGACCCTTCAGTGCAAGATTGAGTAAACCATGGTTGGCAGTGCAGTCCCTTGGGTGAGGCATTAAACCAAGTTCCCATCTGCCTGCACCTGTGGTTGAGGTGGATGTGAAAGATCCCATGGTGCGATTCGAAGAACATCAAGAAGATCTGGTCACGCGTCTCATTACTGTCTGTGGAATTTTGCTGTGTGCAAAACAACTTCTGTGACTGCATATATAACATGACTGTACTGCAAATAAACTAATCATCTGAACTGCTCTGGTACATTTGTGAGATGTGACAGGGCCCTAAATAAATGCAAGCATTTCTTTGCACAGAAGAACAATTTTTACCTTATAATTGGCGTGATTTTTTAATTATAATTTTAAAAATCAACATATCAGATATAAAAACAAATAATATACACAAGTGTAACATGGCAGATTTTACGTATTTATGTGCTATTCCCTATTTGTTAAATTTGTAAATGACAGAGTTGTGAATCACATCCCAAATTATTTTCTGGGGTTGGGTGTCGGAGGGTTTTTTGTTGCAACCTTTAACCAAATATATAGACCAAGCAAGAGCACAAATAGGAACCCTGGCTCACTGCATTGCCGCTGCATTTCTCGTACAATCTGAGCCTTAATTCCAACTGTTGCTAAACGAAAACACCCTCTCCTCCCCCTCCCTCTAAATCTCTGCTAATTGCTTTGGGAATATGAATAACACGTGTTTTCTTTCGTCTAAAAATAATCTGTGAGGATTTATAAACAGATCCTTCAAGCTCTTTGAAAAGCTGCTTTGTTTTGTAGACCATTGTATTGGATGTACAGTACTAAGTTTTTACCGGTAAGGCTGCTTTGTGAAACAGATACACTGAATGCTAAGAACACTAGTTGACAGATACATACTCATAACACACAGTGGCCAGCTGGCTGCCACGCTGAAAAATTTTTTTGTTGCTGCTAATACATTGCTGGGAGAAGCAAATTCCCTCATAGTAGCTTAATTTCTGGAGGCAGCCTATAGCATACTGTGACTGCATATTAGGGCCAAGATTTGTTCATCAACAGTGCCCAATGAAACTGAATAATGGCATCGATTTCACTGTTGCCATTTTTAATTAAGTGTAAAAAAAAGACTTGCATTTATACAGCGCATTTCACAACCTCAGGACGTTGCAAAGCGGTTTACAGCCAATGAAGTAGTGTACTTTTGAAGTGCAGTCACTGATGTAATGCAGGAAATCTTGTAAAGCCATCAGCTGAATCAACACCAGTTCCTAACCAAGAAAGGACAATTTGGAAGAGTGTCTGAAGTTCAAGGAGGAAGGAGGGTGCTACAAGTTTTATATTCATACTTCTTTAACGTTCAGCAAAATGTTCACATTGTAGATATGCCACTTATGGAAAAATACCAAAAAATACAACTCACTCAAGCATTGTGGGTGAAGCACACAATTGACCCTTCACCCCCTACAACCGGAGCTTGAATCCATACCAGACCAACCGAAAATAAGTCTACTTTTTCTCTCCATCAGAATTAAGGGTTCAAAAGTCAGCACAGTCCATAATTTAACACAAATTAACAACCTCACTTTGATGGGCCATAGGATAGGCTGGATTGGGAAATAGATTGTCACCGTGGTCCAATATTGGGTGCTGTCC
Organism: Squalus acanthias; assembly: GCA_030390025.1. Taxonomy (NCBI): domain Eukaryota; kingdom Metazoa; phylum Chordata; class Chondrichthyes; order Squaliformes; family Squalidae; genus Squalus; species Squalus acanthias. The sequence continues at coordinate 104,915,375 of CM059427.1, read as the reverse complement.
TGTGGTTGGAGTTAAGGCATTCGTTGGGGCAGATTAGAGGGAGATTTTCTCGACATCAAGCCGCTGCTCCACCTGACTTGAGAATATTTGATGCTGACGATGTGCACTAAAAAAAAAGGTGGAAAACATGCCATTCTCCCGTAATGATCAGCCCAAATAAAAGGAAAATATTAAATAAGAACTTGCATTTATATAGCGCCTTTTGCAACCTCAGGATATCCAAAAGCACTTTGCAAGCAATTAAGTACTTTTGAAGTGTAGTCACTGTTGTAATGTAGAGAAATACAGCAGCCAATTTTGCACTCAGCAAGTCCACCTACAGCAATGTGATAATGACCAGATGAACTGTTTTAAACTGTTCAGGGATAAATATTGGCCAGGACACTGAGAACACTCTCCTACTCTTCTTCAAAGAGTGCCATAGGATTATTGACATCCAGAGGGAAGACAGGGCCTCGGTTTAACATCTCATTTGAAAGATGGCACCTCCGACAGTGCAGCACTCGCTCAGTACCACACTAGATTATATGCTCATGTCTCTAGAGTGGGGTTTGAACCCAGAGCCTTTTGCCTCAGAGAGAGAGTGCTACCCACTGAACCAAGGTTGACATCTAAAGAAGTTTAAATAAAAACACTTATGATTAGCTCAGAGGTTTGTGTTTGAACTGGGCTCTGTTTCGGTTCTCAAGAAATGATGCAAGTGCCAGCTTGGCTCAGTTGGTAGCTCTCTCACCTTGAATGTGAAGGTGTGGGTTTGAGCTGCATTCCATGATTTGAGCATATAATCTAAGTGACATTTCACTGCAGTGCTCAGGCAGGTGCCATCTTTTTGAAATTGTCTGCCTCCACGACACTATTGAAGAGGAGCGGCAAGTTTTCCTGACTTTTCTGGGTCAACATTCCCCTCTGTCGGACCACTACCAAAAACAGAACTGGCCATTTGTTTGCTATTTGTGGGATCTTGCTGTGCACAATTTGGCTGCCACATTGCCTACGTAAACAGAGGCTGCACTTCAAAAGTAATTAAGTGGTTGTGAAGTACTTTGGGAGCATCCCAAGGATGTGATAAGGCACTATCCAAAGGCAAGCTGTCTAGTTTTAATCCATTATAATTGCACCAATGAATTGGCTCCGCTTCTCCTTCCGTGTCGGATTTGGGGCTCACAGGATCAGTTCTACCCAGGACACATACACACCGGAAACAATCTGCAGCAAATGTTTACAGGAAACCAATTTGATTTCACACTGCAATGATTCCACTATTAGCCTCTTATGGCATTCATTATAGGTAGTCCTGTACATTAACAGATTAGCCTGAAAACTTGCTGCAGTATAGAATATCACAAGGTACCGTTTTATGGTTGATTTGCTGATTGTCAAATGTCTGTAAAAGATAAAATTTTTATATATTTTTTTAAAACAGCAGTTGAAAATTGCTGTCAAATAGTGATGGTCGTTGGGAGAGAAGGAAAATAAAATAGGCAAATAAGTGACATGAGATAAAATGTAGCCGTGAAATAGAAACTGAAGTGGGAAGTTACATGGCATTAAACCTTCCTCAGATTGCGAGGATGCGCCTTTTCAACTGGCCACTCGTGGATTAATTGTGCCTTGCAGTAAACGGAGAACTCTGGAGGTGCTGCACCAGGAATGATTTAAAAGGTTGTCAGTTTCGCTCCAAGTTACGACATGACCGAATTTCAACTTGTGAGGGTGGGGGATCAGAAGAAAATGCAACTGTTGTTAGTCAGAGATTATTGAAGTCACCAGCCCACCGAGTATAGGCACCAAACAGGCGGAGCGGCATTGCCTCATTAGGGATGGGGCAGTGGCTTGAGACGAGGTTGTGGACCAAGATGGCGTCGCTGATCGCTGGTGTGCGAGTTGCCATGCGCACCTTGGCTCAGTGGGTAGCACTCTCATCTCCGAGTCATGAGGTTGTGGGTTCGAGTCCCACACCAGAGACGTGAGCACATAATCTAGTCTGACCCTCTAGTGCAGTGCTGAGGGAGTGCTGCAGTTCGGGGTGCCATCTTTCAGATGTGACGTTAAACCGCATCTGCCCCCTCAGGTGGATGTAAAAGATCCCATGGCATTATTTCAACAAAAAAAAACGCAGGGGAGCTCTCCGGGTGTCCTGGCTAATATTTATCCCTCAAGCAATGTCACTAAAACAGATTATCTGGTCTTTATCACAATGCGGTTTGTGGGACCATGCTGTGCACAATTTGGCTGCCGTGTTTGCTACATTACAACAGTGACTGCACTTCACAAAGTACTCCATTGTGTGTAAAGTGCTTTGGAACATCCTGAGGTCATGTATGGTGCTATATAAATGCAAGCTCTTTCTTTCACTACCTGATCATATACCATCAGTGACTCAAAAAGCAAGAAAAATATCACTTTCTTTGCTCCCTTCCTCTTAACCAACCACCAAAACGCAAATGACCTTAAATCAGTTCTGTTGTGGCACCTCCAGAGTTGAAAGGGCATGACCTTGTTGCAAACATCAGGCTACGCTTCAAAACAGTGTTGGTTTCACCCGAGGCTGGGAACAAGAGCAATCAATGCACTTCGGCAGACATCCTTCAACTGTTTTCAGAATACCCTTAAAACAGTTTCGGCGAATGATGAGCAAAAACTAATTAGAATGCAGAACAAGAGAAAATTATACAAATCGCTAATAAATTTAAGAATCACAGAATGACGCAGCACAGATGGAGGCCATTTGGCCCAACATCCCTGTGCTGCAGGTCTTTGAAAGAGCTATCCAATTAGTCCCATTCTCCTGCCCTGCATTTCTTCCCCTTCAAGTATTGATCCTTTTGAATCTGCTTCCACCACCCTTTCAGACAGTGCTTTCCAAATCTTAGCTCCCTGCATAAAAAGATTTCTCCCCATCTTCCCTTTGGTTCTTTTGCCAATTAAAAAAGAAAAAATATTTTTTTTTTTTTAAAAAGGGTCCCCATTATTTTAAGAAAAGCATGTTGTACAATTTGCTTTTTTTTTAAAAAAATGCGTCTTAATACTTTTAAAATATACAAGAATGGCACTTTCACTTCTATCAAAATGGATTGTTTTCCTTGCTAAAGGACCTTGTGTAAAATACGGTTGAGAATTTATTTCGGGGGACTTAATCCTGTGTAAATCGCACTGAAGTGAAACTCTTCAGGTCATCTAAACATGACTTAAGATTCCATTTGCCGACAGCAGGACTCCCAACAGATCAAGTTAAAAGGCTGTCAGTTTTATGGATGGAAGAGGAGAATGGGACTGGCTTTGATGGTCTTGACGTCCCCGGCCTAAGAAAATAGAACAGTCGTAGATTTATGGAGAAGGGGGGAAAAAGAAAGGAGTCTGAAGATGTTGTAGAAATGGGAGACAGAGTATGGTAAACCCTTCTGTACTATGCTACTGTGTTGGAAATGGCCTCGTGCACTGTTAATTGACAAAAAGAGCAAACACTACTAGTAATTATTAACCGGTGACCCCTAAATTTTGTTAAAGGCCTTTATCTCCTCAAGAATTTCTTGCTAGTATAGCAAGCAAGAAATTGCCAATGACATAAAGCATGGAATGAGAAAAGACCTTTCAACCCATCAAAGCCACTTATTCATTAAAAAAAACTACTGTTTTGTACAATGTGTGTTCCTTAAGCAATTTAATCCTTTGATAGAGGTTACTAACCACAAGGATGGGGCAAGGGGGAATCAGTTATTCCTCTATGAACACCCCTCCCACCCCACCAACACCAAAGAGAAGTGCTGAGCCCCACTCCCCACTGCCAGGTAAACGTTTGCAAGAGACATCTAAGGAAAATGTAGTATCCACTTGAGACACAACCTACACTCGGTGAGTCTTGCAAACTCCAACTTAGAAACAGAGAACTAAGCATACGGGTACTTCACACACAGCTGAATATCACTTGTAAGTATTTCTTATTGAACCCTGAAATGTGCAGCTGGGGGGGAACTGACCCAGATACAATGCTGCGTTGATCAGAAACACAAGTTGTGCATTGTTTTTTTTTTAAACTAATGAAAGCTCACAGTTTATCGTGCCTCATCCCCACCCCGTCCTTGAATTCTGCAGAAAAGCTCATCGTTAATATGTCACTTCCTGAGTGTGCACTCTGAGCCCTAGGGCAGGCTCCGTATAGATGTTGTCCTTCCAGCCTGGAGGCAGTTCATTCCAATCTCTCTCTGTTTGCCCCCATTATCTCCGCTGCTCCTCAGATAAGCGCATCTAAAAGCAGTTTAAATTTAACCATGACAGCATTCACTGCCGCGACATTGGCGTGACTGCATGCTCGCTCAGGATAAAGATATCAAATGTGACTCATTCCTCTTTTGTTTCGCATCACGCCAACAAAAGAAAAATGCAGACGATTTGAAAGAGACAGGCAAACGGTCATGACTGCATCGGAAAATTGGATTTCACGGTGTGTTTTCTAATGCGTGCGGCAGCTAGAAAGAAATCTAACAGGGTTGAAAAGGTAACAGAGAAAACACTCAATGTCTGATTGTGCTTCAGGTAGCATCACGATTTCTTTCTGGCCCCTTCCTGCTTTGTAGTGGAACTTAAATCACATGTTGACTTCACAGCAGTGGTTTATGCTCAGTGATTTACGATATTGTGTGCCAATTCAGTAGGCACCTCTATAATGTCTCTTCACTCTCCAGTTGGAATATACCTTTTTTTTTGAATGGGTGCATATAGTAAATAATGTTGGGGTACACAGATCAGATAGATCTGTAGAGGACAGTCTGTTTCCAAGTGTTTCAAGTGAGGACACTGCCATCCAATAGGAGGCTTTCAAATAATGAAAGGTTTTGAACACTTAAACAGTGAAAGACTGATTGGTGAATTGACAACAAGACGACATGGGCCACAATATTTACTTGGGGTCGGGAAGAGTGGTGGCGGGGGGCAGCGTCAATTTATGTCTGCTTACTCTCCAGTGAAACGCCTTGGCACGTTTTACTACGTTAATTTATGCTACATAAATACAAGTTGTTGTTATTATTAGGTATGAAAACATTCTTCTTCTTCTTCTTCTGTATGGTAATAGATCAGATGTCAATATCTAAGTCAGATACCCAGCTAAAGCTTCCGGTGTAACAGCGTGGATATCTTGTAGGCTGCCTGCAAATTTCCTCTGAGGGCAGTGCTCAATGATGTGCTCCAGGGTCTGATCAGGAGCTCCACAGTCGCATGATGGGGATGCTTTAATCTTCCATCTATGGAGAAGGTGGCAGCATCTACCATGGCCAGTTCTGAGGCGGCTGATGGTTGTCCACTGTTTGCGAGGAAGGTTTGATCCTTCAGGTTGTACTGTGGGGTCCTCTATAAGGAATCCATTCTGTATGTCGCAGTTCTTCCAAGTATTTTGCAATCGGGTCATCAAGGCTAAGGGGAGATCGCTGAAGGGCCTCAGCAATGGTCCAAAATGGTCTTCTAGATTTGAGACGGGTTGGTGGTAGGTTGTTCCAGTTGGCCTGGATTGGCATGTCTTTGCTGGTGTAGCGAAAGTGCAGTGGGATAACATGCTGGGTACAATTTAAGCTGCAGAGATACCCAACATTCCATCACTTGCATTGCAGGAAAAAAAAATGAAGGGCACAAAATGCAAAAGGAGGATAAGTGTTCACGGCTTCAAGATTTATGGTTCCCCACTTCAGATATTTTTGACCTAGGTTTGGTACATTTCTCAACATTTTGGTGCTCACTGTGATTCAGCCCTTCAAGGCAAAATAATTTAGGAAGAAAGCAGCTGGCCAAACCTCCATACACCTTTCAGAGTCCGGTTCCTTCTATTTGAACTTACTCCCAGATATACAATGTTGGTTATCAATCCTTAATTTGATCCTGAATGAATCTGGTAAGGATTGGTTCCAAGCGCCTGTTTAATTCATCCCAACATATTGAGATGAAACAGAATTCCACTGGATTTGATTCCATTTGGCAACTAGGTATAAAGGAACTGTCAAAGGATTCCCTTACACACCAGTTGATTGCAAGGGGTATTTGGACTCCTCTTGATTGAACTCATACTTAAGCATGTGGGAGAATTCCTGCTCTGATGTACGTGGCCAAGTAAGAGCACTCCTCAGGTTACATTCGACATAGAGCAACACTAACACAAGTCAAAGGCACAACCACTTCTAAGGGAGGGGTGGGAGGTTGGAAACATCAAGGGCAATTTTGGAATTTGAAGGTAGAATACAACCCATCTAAAAATGGAGTGGCAGAATAAACATGTCCCACTAATAACCACCCCAACAGTAGTTGTACCTAGAACAGAAACAGAAATTCCTTTGCGTACTATTCTCAAACAAGTTAGTTAACGAATGATGATCACTTGGCACCATTTTGTATTGTCCTGTTTGATAACTATTTTTCTACCTCATCTAACCTAGCCTCCTTCAGAACCTTATTTAAAAAAATATTTTCAAAATATCTACTTCCCTTCTTCCTCATCCAGCTATTACTGTCCATTTTGGATCTGGGAGTGATTTTTTTTGGGGGAAAAAAATCTTTTAATTTGCTTAAAGCAATGTTTTATTACAGACTGTTCTTTCTCTGTCTGCCAATCAAAAGTCCAGGCGCTGGGAGGTAGAGATGCTCATATCATAGGTGCAACCAGGCCAATGTTTAATACGTTTTATATAACAGGACATGACAAAGCTCTCTATTAGCAAGTAAACTTGTCCACATCCCCAGAGTTCCGGGATGCCCGGACAGTGAATTCAGCCAAAGTACGGGAAGGGTTTTTAAAAAATATATAAAACCCATGAGTGTATTATGTAGAATTACATAGAAATTTACAGCACAGAAACAGCCCATTCAGTCCAACAGTTCTATGCCAGTGTTTATGCTCCATTCTAGCCTCAACTCATCCTATCAGCATAACCTTACATTCATTTCTCCCTCATGTACTTACTGAGCTTCCCCTTAAATACATCTATGTTATTCGCCTGAGCTACGCCTTGTGGTAGCGAGTCCCACATTCTCACCACTAGGAGTGGGATTCATATCTGATTCTGCGCAGCCCAAATTACAATCTGAGCTGAAGTGTGAAACTCTACCACAGTAGGGATGGGTTTTAAATAAATAATTTTTTGGAGCAGGGCAGGTCACTGAAGGTTGCTCACTCAAAACTACCATACTGGGGAAAAACTACTTTCACTGGTTGCTGAACCATTAAGTAGAGACCATAAATTTATCACCTTTACACCTCTACAGTAACAACATACAGCCCAACCACCACCTTAAACATCCACTCCATCCACCATCAGCGCACCTTGACTGTAGTGTGTACTACCTACAGGATGCACAACAGCAGCTTCCCAAGGCTTTTTTGACAGCACCTCCCAAACCCACGACCTCCACCATCTAGAAGGACAAGAGCAGTAGGTGCATGGGAACACCGCCACCTCCAAGTCACACACCATCCCGACTTGGACTTATATTACCGATCCTTCATCGTTGCTGGGTCAAAATCCTGGAACTCCCTACCTAATAGCACTATGGGAGTACCTTCACCGCATGGACTACAGCGGTTCAAGGCGGCGGCTCACCACCACCTTCAAGGGCAACTAGGGATGGGCAATAAATGTCGGCCTTGCTAGTGATGCCCACATCCTGAGAATGAATTAAATACCTTTATATAGCACCTTAATATAAAGAATGTCCCAAGGTGCTATCACAGAAAGGCAAGAAGCTTGGTCGGAGAGATGGACTTCCAGAAGGTTTTTTTTTTAAAAAAAAGGGTGAAAAAGGTTGAGAGGGAATTCCAAAGAGTAGGGCACAGTAAGCTGAAGGCACTACCAGCAATGGTGGGCCGAAGGAAACGGGGAGATGCAGAAGGAGCTGAGTCGGAGGCATTAAACGTTTCTGTGAGGGGAATACAAGGCAGGAGGAAGGTGCAGAGATAAGGTGGGGAAAGGCCATGGAGAAATTTGAAGACAAGGTCGAGGATTTTACATTTCAGCCGTTGGTGGACAGGGAGAGAGTGTAGGCCAATGTGGGGGGGGGGGGGGGGGGGCGGCGCAGGATGAGTGAGTAGGACTTAGTGCAGTACAGGATATGGGCAGCAGTTTTGGACATGCTGGAGTTTATGAAGGATGGGAGGGCAGCAAGAGGAGCATTGGACTGGTGGAATATGGAGGTGATGAAGTACGAGTTTCAGCAGCTGGGGGAGGGGTGGCAGCAGGCTGAAAGAAAGAAGAAACACTTGCACTTATATCATGCCTTTCAGGACGTCCCAAAGCGCTTTACAGCCAATGAAGCACTTACTTTTGAAATGTAGCCACTGTTGTAATGTCGGAAACGCAGCAGACAATTTGCACACAGCAAGCTCCCACAAACACCAATTAAATAACTGGCCAGATGGTCTGTTTCAGTGATGTTGGTTGAGCGATAAATATTGGCCAGGACACCGGGGAGAATTTTCCTGCTCTTCTTCGGAATAGTGCTCATCGGATCGTTTACGTCCACTCGATTTAACGTCTCATCTGAAAGACAGCACCCCCGACAGTGCAGCACTCACTCCCTCAGGAGTGTCAGCCTAAATTATTTGCTCAAGTCTCTGGAGTGGGACTTGAACCCCCAACCTTGTGACTCAGAGGCGAGAGAGCTACCCACTGAGCCACGGCTGGCACCTAAAGGTAGGCGCAGAGACAGGAAATGTTGCAGAGGTGGAAATATGAAGTCTTTGTCACAGAGAGGATATGGGGCCTGAAAAACAAAGGGAGGTTAGGAAATGGGGTCAAAAGAATGAAGGGAGAGGTTCGGAGAAATTTTATTGAGAGAGTTGTTAGGATGTGGAATACAACAACAGAAACAGTGGTGGAAGTAGCGTCCACAATAGCTCTTAAAGGGGAAATGGATAAATATTTGAAAAGGGAAAAATAGTAAAATACTACGAGTTAAGGGCGGGGGAATAGGATCAAACAATTGCCTCTTTCAGGCACAATGGCCTCTTTCTGTGTTGCAAAGTTCCAGAATTCTACCCTGTATCGTTCTGCATTTTCACCCAGTATAAACATTGCAGGACAGGGTTTGCAGGACAGGGTTTGCAGTCCATGTACACGTCATGTGATGAGAAGTTGATTTCTTTTCCAATGTTTAAAAGCTTTGGTGGCAGATTAAATGGGCGCTGCTACAGTTTCAGAGTGTTTGTCGACTTGTTTGGCTCTCAGAGGATTCGCTGGAAACCACAGTCCAGGGGTATCACACCCAGTTCCCAGGATTGCCTGCCAGGAATCAACAACCATCATAGGTCCATGAACAACAACAACTTGCATTGATATAGCACCTTTAACGTAGCAAAACATCCCAAGGTGCTTAACAGGAGCGTAACGTGATAAAAATTGACGCGAGCAAAAGAAAGAGACTTTAGGACAGGTGAGAGTTCTATTTTAAGGAAAAAGGAAAGAAAGTCTTGCATTTCTATAGCGCCTTTCACGACCACCGGACATCTCAAAGCGCTTTACAGCCAATGAAGTACTTTTAAAGTGTAGTCACTGCTGTAATGTAGGAAACACGGCAGCCAATTTGCGCACAGCAAGGTCCCAGATACAACAATGTGATAATGACCAGATAATCTGTTTTTGTTATGTTGGTTGAGGGATAAATATTGGCCAGGACACCGGGGAGAACTCCCCTGCTCTTCTTCAAAATAGTGCCATGGTATCTTTTACGTCCACCTCAGAGAGCAGACGGGGCCTCGGTTTAACGTCTCATCCGAAAGACGGTACCTCCGACAGTGCAGCACTCCCTCAGCACTGCACTGGAGTGTCAGCCTAGCTTTATGTGCTCAAGTTCCTGGAGCGTCTTAAAAGTAGGAGAGAGAGGTAAAGAGGTTTCGGGAGGGAATTCCGGGGTGGGGGTGGGGCAGAGGCACAGCAGCAACAACAACAACTTGTATTTATATAGCGCCTTTAACGTAGTAAATCATCCCAAGGAGCTTCACAGGAGCATTACAAGACAAAAAATTTCACACCGAGCCACATAAGGGGAAATTAGGGCAGATGACAAAGCTTGGTCAAAGTGGTAGGTTTTAAGGAGCGTCTTAAAGGAGGAAAGAGAGGTAGCGAGGTGGAGAGGTTTAGGCAGGGAATTCCAGAGCTTAGGGCCTAGACAACAGAAGACACGGCCACTAATGGTTGAGCGATTATAATCAGGGATGCTCAAGAGGGCAGAATTAGAGGAGTGCAGATATCTCGGGGGGTTGTGGGGCTGGAGAAGATTAGAGATAGGCAGGGGCGAGGCTGTGGAGGGATTTGAAAACAAGGATGAGAATTTTGAAATCGAGGCGTTGCTTAACCGGGAATCAATGTAGGTCAGTGAGCCCAGGGGTGATGGGTGAACGGGACTTGGTGCGAGTTAGGACACGGGCAGCCAAGTTTTGGATGACCTCAAGTTTACGGAGGGTAGAACATGGGAGGCCAGCCATGGAGTAGTCAAGTCTAGAGGTAACAAAGGCATGGTTGAGGGTTTCAGCAGCAGATGAGCTGAGGCAAGGGCGGAGGTGGGTGATGTTACGGAGGTGGAAATAGGCGGTCTTAGTTATGCTGCAGACATGTGGTCGGAAGCTCATTTCAGGTCAAGACAGCTGAAGGCACTGCTGGGGCGAAGGAAAGGGGATGCACAGTAGGCCAGAATTGGAGGAACATAAAGAAATTGGAGGGTTGTAGGCAATGTTCCCTTTAGGCCGCACAGCGGTCTGAAGCTCCCGCGCAGGTCGCTTGCCAGCTTCACAATGGGAAAACCGCACATGCGCGGAAAACTGAATGGGTCGCGCAGCCCCTTAAAGGGGCCGCGGACCCCAATTTTTTTTTTAAAGGGAACATTGGTTGTAGGGCTGGAGGTAGGGAGGGGCGAGGCCATAAAGAGATTTGAACACGATGATGAGAATTTAAAAATCAAAGAGGTGGTGTATCTGATTCTGCTTCAGGATAAGGGAGGTGATTTTAGAAGTGTAAAGGCGATAAGGTGGCCCTGCCAGCTTGCTCTCTTTGGGTCTCTGTGCAAGAGAGGAGCTCTAGCTCCCCAGTCCAGACAGTAACAGTGGAAATGCAGACTCAGCAGCGAGAGTGCGACCAACTTGTCACATTCATTAGTCATCGATATGGCCATGGTTTCAGAAGGTAAGACTAAACACTCCCAAACTTTTATTCGTAGCAAACCAAAATTACACACAAAGATTTTTGGGTCTCATTTACCTTTTGGAACAGATGTCAAACAGAAACAGTTCACTAAGAGCTGCCAATATTAGTACAGAACAAAGCTTCCCTGCCCTAAATGTATTTGCCTCTTAACCTACACTTCTATAAAATGAACTTCAAATATCCTCCCTGCACCCCAACCTTCCACCCCCAAAAGACTGCCCAGAATTCCTTTTCAAACAGTGAGAATGATTACAAAGAAAAAAAACGGAGCTTATTTTATAATAAAATGACTAACAAATCTTCATTTAAAACAAGCCGCAGGCTCCAAATTTAAATTGCAAGTCTTTTTACTCCTTCCCGTTTTTAATCTGAAGGTTCTGGCTCATTCAAAATGGATGCTCCTGAATTTTTATTATAAAACCCTGCCAATTTCTGTTTAATATGTAATAGGTCTCCACTGATTGAGAATAAGAAATATTGCTCTCAAACATGGACATTGAAATTGCCCCAGGCTTTTGCTGATCCAAATGCAGGACCAAATCTCCAACCGAGCAGAATGTGTATCACTTGGCACTAAATGCCACCCTCCCCCCGCCGCCCCCAACAATAATAACTCAAACCAAGATACAGTTTCAAGGGCAACAACAGCCCTACGGTACCTCACTTGAGTGGGCGCCTTCTTGGGGACATCTCATCAGTTAAAGGTCAGCAGGTTGTTCAACCTTCCCAGCAAGCCAACACTGGTCCTCACCAGATGTTCACTTCCCTGGGAGTGGGGGCACCACCGTCCTCAAAACTGTGCGCCTGGCTGGTTTCTCTCTTTCCCCCACCCCATTTCACGAGCCCAACATCAGCTAACTGAAGACAAACCAGGGAACGAATCTGCGACAACACTGGTCTGTATGGTTCGGGGCTACATCACTAAGTCATTGAGAAGTTTTCAATTACAATGTTCAAAACATTGTTTAAAGATAGAGGAAGCGAATAATTTTTAAGATTAAAAAGTCAAACAAGTGATTTTAAAACTACACTACTTACCCATTTTCTTGTCCTGAGTAATGAATTACAGCGACATTTGGTACATAAAGTAAGGACAGGGTAATGAATTTCTGTGACAACTTTTTGTGTTTAAAAATAATTGGATATAAACGTAAGCATGCCCAGGGTCTGAGCATTGGGCATGCAAACAAAGAACAAAAGAATGAGAGAACTTCCATTCATACAGTGCCTTCCATGACCTCAGGACGTCCCAAAGCGATTCGCAGCCAATGAATTACTTTTGAAGTGTAATCACTGTGGTAATGTACGGAAATATATCAGGTATCCTGGCTATTCACGTGTACAGGTCTTGAGCATATCCACAACCCTAATACCAGATGTGTTTACGTACAAGTCCAGCTTTTAAACACATTCAGTCTCAAGGCTGCCACATGTTAAGGTCTTGTACAAAACACAAGCAACAGCCTTGATACTGGATGGATACAGGTCTAACACGCAGATATCCCACCGGTGTTAGGACTATTGGATGTGCAGATCTAATACACAAACACATCCAGTATTGTTGCTGTTGGGCATGGACAGATCTCACAGAAGCACACACCACCCCACCCCACGTATGGTTGAGTGTGTACAGATCTAATGCACAAATGCATCAACTTGTCATTTCTTCAGTACCCACCGGTTTCCAAAATTCCTCTGCATAAAGTTCCCACCCATTCCTCTACACTTACAGATGGTTTTCTAAATGATCAATTTTATTGAATAAGAATTTTTTTTTTTGAGGGGGGTGGGGAGTCGAGAAAACATGAGGAGCAATGGATCAAAATGGCAATAATGAATTATGGAAGGAGGTAGCAACCTTTGGAAAGGAGAGAAGTGAGGGGTTCACGGAAAGGAAATTGGTTGCAGACTCAGGAAACAAGTATGGCTGCTTCGGAATGGGGGCCGGTGGTCGTGACACTGGCCTGTAGCACACAGCTGTTATTTTCAGGCAAACGTGTGTGGCTAAGAGCAGAGAATGAGGTCGAATCTTAATCACTATGGAAATAAAAGCATTTTATGTGAAAACCAAGGGCCTCTTTTATTATACTGTATTCATTTCACTTGCACTGGTCCCATCCTGGTACCGTTTATTCGATGCCACTCAACTTACTATGGAGTGGGGATCAGGCTCAACAGGAAAGAAATGAAAATATTTTACAAGAAATCCCCGACCAGACTTGAGCAGAGGAATGCGTAAACTGCCTCTAAGTGCCTTTGCCTCTGTGGCTGCTCTGTGAAGTGGTGGAAACGATAGGTCAGAAATTCTGCAGCTAGAGATAAACAGACACTTATCAATGCGGCACTGGCCTGCAGTGTCACAAAACATGTTTATTTTAAATCCACATTCACTGCAATCTTATCAACAGCCTTTACTCAAACAGTGCCCATGTAAATGAGCCAACCAAAGTTCTCTCAAAAACAAAAAAAACACCCAGAAGAAATATCCCTTTTCTAGCCACCGCAGTATTTTCATACAAGATTATTATTATGTTGCACCACATGAAAATGAAGAACGTTGACACTTTTTAAACATATATTTAAGCGTGAAATCCTACATGACACATCTTCTGGAAGCTTCAGACATCAACTTCTTTAGTCAGCAAAAAGAAAATCTCATCAGTTCTCCATGCAACCCTGAAGCCACTATCCCTTGGAGTTACCAGATTTGAGGTGCTGCTACTAATATGCTTAATTAACCCTTGGCAGTGCAAATACGTCCTTCACGCTTCCCAAAATGCATCTTATAGCAACACGGCGGGAGAATGAGTGGGAGATGCAACCTGCAATGCTTTGGAGTACAAGGCTGTGGGGGGTTATGATTCTGACTTTCTCACAACACTCATTACTCGTGCTCACTGCAAAAGGCAGCTTCCACGAGCAGGCCCTTGTCTCCTACGAGCCAAAACTGAACCTTCTGTGATTAGTGAACGCTGGCATGGCTCAGTGGGTAGCACTCTCGTCTCTGGTTCAAAAGATTGTGGGTTCAAGTCCCACTCAGAGAATTCAGTGCAAAATCTAGGTTGCCACTCCGGTGCAGTACTGAGGGAGTGCTGCACTGTTGGAGGTGCTGTCTTTCGGATGAGACGATCAACCACGGCCCTGTCTGTCCTCTGGGGGGGACGTAAAAGATTCCATTACACTATTTCAAAAAAGAAGCAGGGGCGTTCGCCCTGATGTCCTGGCCTATATTTATCCCTCAACCAACATCACTAAAATAGATTATCTGGTCATTGCTGTTTCTGGGAGCTTGCTGTGCACAAATTGGCTGCTGCGTTTTGTACATTACAAGAGTGACTCCACTTCAAAAGTACTTAATTGGCTGTAAAGCGTTTTGGGATCGAGTCGGGATAAATGGGTCATTTTCAGGATGGCAATCTGTAACTGGTGGGGTGCCACAGGGATCAGTGCTGGGGCCTCAACTATTTTCAATCTATATTAATGACTCGGATGAAGGAAGCGAGTGTATTGTAGCCAAATTTGCGGATTTTACAAAGATAGTTGGGAAAGCAAGTTGTGAGGAGGACATAGAGTCTGCAAAGGGATATAGACAGGTTAAGTGAGTGGGCAAGAATTTGTCAGATGGAGTATAATGTGGGGAAATGTGAAGTTATCCACTTTGGTAGCAAGAATAGAAAAGAAAAATATTATTCAAATGGAGAAAGACTACAGAATGCGGCGGTACAGAGGGATTTGGGTGTCCTCGTACATGAAACACAATGGGCCAGAAATTCGGCTGCTGTCGGGTGAGTACGCGCTGTGTACTCACCCGTAAGGCCACCTGAAGTGCCGGTTTCCTGCATGCACTGCGCATGCGCGGGAAACCGGAACTTCCGTTCCCCTGAAGGGATGGGTTCAGAAGTCGAACGAATGCGCGGACGCAGCGAACTTCAGTTTTTTTTTCAGGTTTCTCCGGGAAGGTAAGTATGAAGAAGCTGCGCTTTTAAAAAGGAGGCGCAAGGCCTGTTTTTAACAAGGTAAGTGGTTAATTAATTACAATTTAAAAACTTTTTCAACAGGTTTATCTTTTTTAGATACTTTAAAGAAAGGTAAGTTTATTTTTAGCACCATTAAAAAGTATAATTAATTTTTTCAAAAATTTAAATTTTTATTTAAAGTAGTTAATTTATTTAACTTATTTTAAAAATGTGATTTTTAAAAAAAATTATTTGAAGTTTAAGTGTGGTTTTGGGGCCGATCTCTATTCATAGATTTGACAGGTCTTCCTGTCAAATCTATGAATGAAAATGCCCTGCTAGGATTGGCTCTCCATGGCCCACGTGATCCCAGGGGACGCTTCGAACTAACTGCGCCCCTGGGATACACAAGCACTGCGCGCTGGCAGCTGCAGGAGGCCCAGGACCCGAAGTCCTCGTGGGCCCAAAGCACAACGGCAGGCGCGGTAGGCAAGTACGCGCGCGATGCTTGCACCCGCAGGAAGCCGGAAAGCCGAATTTCTGGCCCAATAAGTTAACATGCAGGTGCAGCAAGTAATTAGGAAGGCAAATGGAATGTTGGCCTTTATTTCAAGGGGGATAGAGTATAAAAGTAGGGAAGTCTTGCTACAACTGCATAGGGCGCTGGTAAGACCACACCTAGAGTACTGCATACAGTTTTGGTCCCCTTATTTAAGGAGGGATATACTTGTATTGGAGGCAGTTCAGAGAAGGTTCACTAGGTTGATTCCTGGGATGGAAGGGTTGTCTTATGAGGAAAGGTTGAGCCTATACTCATTGGAGTTTAGAAGAATGAGAGGTGATCTTATTGAAACATATAAGATTCTGAGGGGGTTGGACAGGGAAGATGCTGAGAGGATGTTTTCCCTCGTCAGGGAATCTAGAACGAGGGGGCACAGTCTCAGAAAAAGGGGTCGCCCATTTAAGACGGAGTTGAGGAGGAATTTCTTCTCTCAGAGGTTCGTGAATCTTTGGAATTCTTTATCCCAGAGAGCTGTGGAAGCTGAGTCATTGAATATATTCAAGGCTGAGATAGACAGATTTTTGAGCAACAGGGGAGTCAAGGGTTATGGGGAGCGGGCTGGAAAGTGGAGTTGAGGCCAAAATCGGATCAGCCATGATCTCATTAAATGGCAGAGCAGGCTCGAGGGGCCAAATGGCTTGCTCCTGCTCCTATTTCTTATGGGACGTCCTGAGGTTGTGAAAGGGCCTATATGCAAGTCTTTCTTTCTTTTAGCGAATGGAACATAGAGTGCCTCAAGCTAACAATCTACACTTTTCCAAAAGCAAAATACTGCGGATGCTGGAAATCTGAACTAAAAACAGTAAATGCTGGAATCTACACTTTTCCCTTGGTTATGCCAGAAGCATATGGAATTCCTGCCATCTACTCCTGATCTCCGCTAACAGGTGGAAAAACACCACACTGAAACATGTATTTCAGGCTAAACTACAAATTTTTACTTAATTGTAAAGACATCAAATTAAATGGAAAACAATAATCAGTAGATAAAATAGCAATAAAGTAGTCAACTTTCTCTGACACACTAAACCTGAGACCAAAATAACAGTGTTTCAAAATTCTGAAGCCTCTCTTTTTAGACTTCTTATAACTGAGCTTCTCGCTCCATGGAGCTTCATCCTTCTGCTGTGACATGAAGCTCAATTGTTGGGAATGGTCAATGTCCACCATAACAATACCTGGGCCAGGCAGCTTCACACACCTCAGGTCAAAAAAGATTTTTTTCCGCCCTCCCTGAACAAGTTTCTTTGAAGAAGTCAGTGTCCTTTTCTCAACATGCAAGTGCTCGATATTAATTATTTCTACCAGTTGGCTGGTTGGGAACTGCACACAACTGGTTGTCTGCTAGAGTTGTGTATACTTCAGTCATGCAGAGAGGCTAGAGAAACTGGGATTGAGCAGAGGAAGGTTAGGGGGAGATTTCATAGAGGTGTTCCAAATGTTTTGATAGCGTAGATAAGGAGAAATGGTTTCCACTGGCAGGAGGGTCAATCACCAAAGGACACTGATTTAAGATAATTAGCAAAAGAACCAAGGGGGAGATGAGGAGAATATTTTTTAAGTAAGTTGTTATGATCTGGTAGAAGCAGATTCAATTGTAACTTTCAAAGGGGAATTGGATAAATACTTAAAAAGGAAACATTTCCATGGCTATGGGGAAAGTGCAGGGGAGTGGGACTAATAGATAGCTCTTTCAAAGAGCCAGCACAGGCACGACAGGCCGAATGGCCTCCTTCGCTGCGGTAGGATTCTATAACAGGCTCACGACAAAGCTCACGTCGGAGCAGGCTGCCCTGGCTTGTTAAACAATAAGAGGCAGCACGTCCTATCCAATATCACACAGACCAAAGAGTTTCTGAGTCAGAACATCTAACGCTCAGCATACAAAGTCTCAAGCTAAAAGGACAAACGAAAAATCAACAGGAACAGCAGCTGTAGCTTCCATAGAAACAAAGCAGGTTGCAGCACAGAGGCTATTCAGCCCATCGTGTCCCTACTGACACTTTTCTCAAGTAATCTAGGGTTGCCAACTCTGGTTGGATGTATTCCTGGAGGTTTCAAAACTTGAGCTCCCGCCTCCAACCGCACCGCCCCACACTCCACTCACACCCCACCACTCTCCCATTGGTCACCCGACACGTCAATTCTCACGGAGCACCACCTTCCCATGCCAACTGGAAAGCAAACAGACTCTACATTTCCTGATTGTCAGTCAAAAAGACTTTCTTCCCATTTCCAATATTTTTATAACTAATAAACAAAAGGGCACAATGAAAATGAATTTTTTTAAAAACGTAGTTTTTAATGCCTCTATGATTTTTCTCCCAAATTGCTCTCAGTAGTGTCCAGAAGATTAATCTTTAATTACTGGAGATGCCAAGAAAGTCCTGGAGTAACCCTGAAGTAATCGAATCTAATCCCACTGCTCTGTTCTCTCGCTAAAGCCCCGTCACTTGCTCCACCACAAATATTTATCGATTTCACTGGTTCTCCAACAACTGAAATAGCCTTTCCCTATTCACACTATCAAAACCCTTCATAATTTTAAAACCTTCTATTAAATCATCTTGTAGACTTTTTGTTGCTCAAATCATTCCTACAGATCAGCCATGATCTCATTGAATGATGGCTCACAGGGCTGAATGGCCTACTCTTAATCCTATGTTCCTAAAAAGTTCCTCATTCCTGCCATAATCCTGGTTAATCTATGGTGTATGTTCTCTATATCTTTGATGTCACCACTAGGTCAGAGACTGGGTATTCTGCGGCGAATGGCTCATCTCCTGACTCTCCAAAGCCTCTCCACCACCTACAAGGTACAGTCAAAGTGGAAATACTCTCCACTTACCTGGATGGGTGAAGCTGCAACAACATTCAAGGAGCTCAACACCATCCAGGACAAAATAGCCCATTTGATCGGGAGTCCATACATCACCTTGAACATTCACTCCATCCATCATCAGTGCACCATGGCTACAGTGTATACTATCTATAGGATGCTCTGCAGCAAATCATCAAGGCTTCTTTGACAGCACCTTCACCACATAGAAGGACAGGGGCAGCAGGTGCATGGTACTACCAACATCTCCAAGTCACATACTATCTTGACTTGGAAATATATCGCCGTTCCTTCATTGTCACTGGGTCAAAATCCTGGAACTCCCTACCTAACAGCACTGTGGGAGTACCTTCACCACACTGACTGCAGCGGTTCAAGAAGGCGGCTCACCACCACCTTCTCTAGGGCAACTAGGGATGGGCAATAAATGCTGGCCTCGCCACCAACGCCCATATCTTAAGAAAGTTTTTTTTTTTAAATGTCCATTTTGTAAATAAAAATCGCAGAGCACTGGCTCAACTATAATTGAAGTCAAAATATTTAATAGGTGCTTTATAAAATGAAAGGCAGCTCTCAGTTTCCATCAAAGTCCATTTGAGAGTGAAGAAAGAAGCTTGGTTTAATGTCTGATCTGAAGGGCGGCACCTCCAACAGTACAGCACTCCCTCAGTACTGCTCTGGAGTGTCAGCTGAGATTTTGTGGTCAAGACTCTGGAGTGGGGCTTGAACCCACGATCCTCTGACTCAGAGGAGAGTGTGCTGCCCACTGGGCCACAGCTGACACCTACTATGGGAGTTGACGTTGAGAATAGAAGAATTCAAATGGGCTGAAGGGCCATCTTCATCCAGACCTATATTCTGGCCTTGTACTCTTATGAAGGTTCCCTGAAGAAATATGGACTTCGGGTCTCATCCTTGATGCCGAAGGTGGAGTTCCTTGCAAACTGGGGAAGCCAAGAGGAATATAAAAGATTTGATTATTTAAAAAAATGGCATGTGTGAAAGAGGTTTAGGAATCATAGGGAATCAATAGGAGCAGGAGTAGGCCATATGGCCCTTCGAGCCTTCATATACCGACTGTCTACTCTACAAAGATGTCACAACAACAGTGGCAGCTAATCCTCTCCCATGATGGTGCGCTCAGGCTTCCGCCAACTCTGTTCATTCTGTGCCAGATATCCTGCCACACGGGCCTCAACAGTACTTTAAAACCACTGGAGTCAAGTCATTTAAAAAATTCACGTAAATGGGACCCAACATCTAACATCATTTCAGCGGCCGTATCAAAATGACTTACAGAAAACAGAAAAGGAAAGGAAACGGACAAAGAGTGTAAGTGAACAGAGACAAGATTCACTGTGCTGGGCACCTGTCCACCTTCTTTAATTTGTAGTGAAAGTGCATTCCATTCTCTGTGGGTTTGTTTTATTTCTGAGCTCTCAAAATTTGACTGGATGTCTCTCCATTATTCACCTAATTTGCTGCGTGATCTAGCACAGCACAGCTCGCATCATTTGCCGTAGGGAACGGAGGAAGGCAAAGAAACTTAAAACAAGAGAGAGACTGGCCATTTACAGATCGATGCCATAACTTCCTGCTTGTAAGCCTGGCCGACCTGCCCAGTGCTGTATCAAGCTGGAGGAGAAAGTGGTTTCCTACAGATGGGATACAGTGGATCTGAGGGAATGCAGAACTCAAGCCTTAATTTCAGAGAAGACCTTTGTGAAGGAAACTTCTTGGAGCCATTTTGTGCATGGAATTGGCTGATTTAGGAGTAAACCAAGGGGTAAAAATTGGGTAGTGCCCCCCTTTAGTGCCCCGAAAAAGTTAGCGCCCCTGCGGCCGATTTTCCCAGGTAGTGCCCCGAGAGGGAGGAGGGGCACTACTGGAAGCTGGGGTGCTGCGAGCCAATATTGCGGCGCTACGTGCCGCAGTACTGCAGGCCTTCCTCCCCTTCTTAAAGGGGAGGGGCCTGGCGCAGCGCGTCTTGGCACCCAGCTGGGCCACCAGGGATCAGGAGTGCCGGCAAACGAGCCTGGCACTCGAGGGGTGCCGGGCTCACGGAGAGGGCTCAGGGGGGCTTCACGGGGGCCAGGAACAGCAACGGGGGCAGGTGCTGGCAGGCGGCCAGCAACAAAAATGGCCGCCCGCCACCTCCCCTTTAACTAGCGCCGCCCCGGCCGCAGGTAGGCCCCCCTGACCCCGGCGGACATAGCGTCCGGCGGTAAGTCGGGGGGGGGGGAGCCACCCAATATTAGACAGGGCGCGAGCGGGGCCCTGCGCACGGCGATGACTTTCACGGGAGGCGTTAGCGGCGCCGCGCCCAGGCGCTAGTTGATTTACGCCCCGTTAATGCCCTATTGGGCACTAATGGGAGGCACAAATCAACCGAATTTAGCCCCCCAAGTGTTTACCCCCCCCCCACCCCCCCAGAATTAATCTTTTTTTTTAAGTGCTATCAAATATATCTTTATGGCTGTATATATTCATAAATAGAAACAGCAGTTTTGGAAAACATAAATGCAGTGATATGATTGGCGAAAACTGCAACCCTTTCAAGTGGTTAGGTTTCAATGGGAACTTTGCCAATCTCCATTTCAGCCAATCCGTAGGCTTAAATTGCTTATTTGAGCCAATGAGAAAAAGTGTGGCACTCGTTCTCTTCCTGCTGTGGACAGACCAAATAATGCAAGAACCACACACTTGTGCAATGACTATATGCAAGACTTTTACTTGTATAAGTACACGTGTGCTAAGTATGACAAATGGAGGTTAAGAATTTCCCGAGTCACTGTGTGTAATGACATTATATAGGTGTTTGTAAAGATTACCTCTGTTCAATGTAAATAGCAAAATCATAAAAATAATTTTAAAAGGAGATTTTGCAAGATACACCAAACTGAGCAAATCTTCATAAACATATCAACAACAACATCACAACACAGTGACTAGAAAAATTTCTATTCCATTAAGTGCATTTTACAGTTTGGAGAAAATCAAAAGGGTATCCCACCCTTTTTAGATGCCCAAAGTTGGATGTGTCATTTTGTCATGTCATAGCTACAAATTTATCAGCAAGCAAATTACCACAAATGAGAGAGAATTTTTACATATATTAATATATAAAGGATAATAAATGGCTGGCAGTATGTTTGAAGCTAAATTCAAATCAAGCTTAGCTAACAATGCCATAATTCCCAAGGATAAAGCTAAAGTGGTTTGTGATCAATAGAACACTCGAGATTCAAATAGTATCTTAAATTCACTGCCAATTACTGTATTTGATGTAATATGTACTAAATAGTTTCTTGAAAAAATTAGCAATATTGAGCCAACATTGAAGCACAGAGTGGGAGGACACTGCTTTGATCATATTTTCTGCTCAATTTGAGATGCGAGCCAAGGCACCAGGGCATGGTTTAACCATCATCCTGGGGAAGGGGCCGGGGTGGGGGTGGGGGGAATAAGTTAGCAGGGCTGGAATTGTTGTTTGTACCTCCCAGCAAGAAGGACATCAGTGGATGCCTGGGAGAAGGGTTTCAATCCACTTAATAACAGACACAAGTCCGTGGGAGTCTTGATGGTGTTGGTAGGAAGGGCAATTGTCCTTGTGCTAGAGAATAAAAGGAAAGAAAGACTTGCATTAATGTAGCACTTTTCACAACCTCAGGACGTTCCAAAGCACTTTACAGTCAATAAAATACTTTTGAAGTGTAATCAGCGTTGCAATGTAGGAAACGCAGCAGCCAATTTGCACACAGCAAGGTTCCACAAACAGCAACGTGATAAATGACCAGATAATCTGTTTCTTTTAAAAGTGATGTTGAGGGATAAATATTGGTCAGGACACCAGGGAGAACTCCACATCTCTTCTTCAAATAGTGCCATGGGATCTTATACGTCCACCCGAGAGGGGAGACGGGGCCTCGGGTTCAACGTCTCATCCGAAAGACGGGGTACTCTGACAGCACTGCCCTGGAGTGTCAGCGAAGATTGTGTGCTCAAGTATCTGGAGTGGGGGACTTGAACCTACAATCTACTGATGCAGAGGCGAGAGTATGGCCCACTGAGCGATGGCTCATACCCTGTAAATAGTCCTCCTCTGAAAGGAACAGCTCCAGGTCAATCCCAGCCAGTTTCTCCCTTAACTGACGCTTCAATTCAAACTCTTAACCTTAAGCAGTGCCGACCAGCAGATCTTGATGTCGAGTCTGTGTGACCAACTGTTAAGAGTAACCAGCTGGTCTTGCAATCGGCGTCACTATGCTTATGGAATATTAACTTATATTCTCAATTTTGAAGTGATAACTGGTGAGCAAAGCAAGTATCGAGTCTGTCGGTCTTAGAGTCAGCAACTGATCAGTTTCATGCCATGCACAGGCACTTTAGATCAAGTTCTGATTTTAAACAGTGCTAGTTAATAATGCAGCACTTGCTGACCGTAAAACCAGCTGCTACAGTTTATAGCTAATCCTACAGCAGGAAGGGAGAGGCAGGTTATCAGCACTGCTGGTACGGGAGAGGGGAAAAGCTGGGGAAGACACAATCAGATGAAAATCATTTCTGTTGTAGGACCATAGGAACAGGAGTAGGCCATTCAACCCCTCGAGCCTGCTCTGCCATTCAATCAGATCATGGCTGATCTGTATCTTAACTCCATTTACCCACCTTGTCCCTCGATAACCGTACCCAACAAAAATCTATCACTCTCAGTCCTGAAAGCTGGAATTGTCCCAGCAGCCACATCCTTTTGAGTGATAGAATTCCAGATTTCTACTACCTTTTGTAGTGCTTTTTGATTTCCCTCCTAAATGGCCTAGCTCTAATTTTAAGATTATGTCCCCTTGATTCCCCCATCAGAGGAAATAATTTCTCTCTATCTAGCCTATCAAATCCTTTTAACCGTCTAAATACCTCAATCAGATCACCTCTCAATCGTCTATAATCAAGGGAATACAAGTAAAGTTTATGCAACCTGACCTCAATTTAACTCTTTAAGCCCTGGTATAATTCTGGTGAATCTGCCCTGCACCCACTCCAAGGCCAATACAGGAAACTTTTGTTTATCCGGCACCCAAATATCCGGAATTCTCGCTTAACCGGTAAAAATCATCCTCCGAAAACTCCTCTCAAATAACCAGCAATGTTGCCGAGTCGCAGTCGAGTCTCCGCGAATGCCGAGTATTCCGAAAACTCCTCTCCAATAACCAGCAATGTTGCCGAGTCGCAGTCGAGTCTCCGCGAACGCCGAGTACTCCGAAAACTCCTCTCAAATAACCGGCAATGTTGCCGATCCAGAGTCAGAGTCCGAGTCCGCAAACGCCGATTTAGTCAGTAGGGGTAGTTTTCAAAAGTGCCACTACTCGGCCTCCTGGCACTGTCGGAAGTATACTGCACATTTCTTGATTTATTTATTTTTCTTTGTTAAAAATAGCCTCGGTCGATATAACTCTCCGTTATCCGGTACTTTCGATAAACCGGCACCACGCCGGTCCCGTCGGTGCCGGTTAATAAAGAGTTTCCTGAAAATCCTTCCTGAGGTGCAGTGCCCAGAACTGAACACAGTGCTCCAGATGGGGTCTAACTAGAGCTCGGTACAACTGAAGCATCACTTTCTACCCTTTGTATTCCAGCCGCCTTGAGATAAAGGCCAACATTCCATTAGTTGTTGGATGTTACACATTAACAAATCACTTGCCATAATTATCTAGTGGAGTATCAACCACAATACAAAAACAAAATACTGTGGATGCTGGAAATCTGAAATAAAAACAGAAAATGCTGGAAATACTCAGCAGGTCAGGCAGCATCTTGGAGAGAGAAACAGAGTTAACGTTTCAGGTCGATGACCCTTCGTCAGAACTACAAAAAGCTGGAGATGGAACAGGTTTTTAAGCAAGTGCAGGGGCAGAGAAAGGGGGAGGGGAGGAAAGAACAAAAGGGAAGGTCTGTGTCAACTCCGTTGCCTGCATAAATGCAAATTTCAGGCTTTAGTGAAACAACAACAACTTGCATTTATATAGTGACTTTAACATAGTAAAACCTCCCAAGGCGCTTCACAGGAGTGGTACAAGACAAGGAACATTATTAAACAAAATTTGACATAAGGCGAGAATAGGACAGGTGACCACAAGCTTTGTCAAAGAGGTAGATTTTAAACAGCGACTTAAAGGAGGAGAGGTGGAGACACAGAGAGGGGATTCAGAGCTTAGGGACTAGTCAGCTGAATACATGGCTAAAAATGGCGGAGCAATGAAAATCTGGGGTGTGCAAGATGCCAGAATTGGAGGAACGGTTGTAGGGCTGGAGGTGGTTACAGAGACAGGGAAAGGCAAGGCTATGGAGGGTTTTAAAAACAAGGATGAGAATTTTTAAATCGAGGCGTTCCCATACCGGGAGCCAATGTAGGTCAGCGAGCACAAGGGTGGATGGGACTTGGTGCAAGTTAGGATACGGGCAGTATCAAATCACTAAAAGTTTAGCCCTTTAAAAGACAAACCTCAAAGAATCTGAACACTCATTTTCATCAGATTTATTGTGGTCCCTCAATTGCAATCAATATTTAGTCGCGGCTATCACTTCTACCAAATCCCAAAAGAAATAAACAAAATACATAGATTATTATAGCGAATTAATCCAGCAATTAAAAAAAATTAATTCTTGGGATGTGGGCATTGCTAGCAAGGCCAGCATTTATTGCCCATCCCTAGCTGCCCGAGAAGGTGATGGTGGGCCTTCTTCTTGAACCGCTGCAGTCCGTGTGGTAAAGGTGCTCCCACAGTGCTGTTAGGGAGGGAGTTCCAGGATCCAGACCCAGCGACGATGAAGGAATGCCGATATATGTCCAAGTTGGGATGGTGTGCGACTTGGAGATGATGGAGTTTTCCATGTGCCTGCTGCCCTTGTCCTTCTAGGTGGTGGAGGTCACAGGTTTGGGAGGTGCTGCCAAAGAAGCCTCAGCAAGTTGTTGCAGTGCATCCTGTAGATGGTACACACTGCAGCCACAGTGCGCCGGTGGTGGAGGGAGTGGCTGTTTAAGGTGGTGGGTGGGCTACCGATCAAGTAGACAGCTTTGTCCTGGATTAGTGTCGATCTTCTTGAGTGTTGCCTGGATGGGCGCAGCTGCAGCAAGTGGCATGTATTCCATCACACGCCTGACTTGTGCCTTGTAGGTGGTGGAGAGGCTTTGGGAATGCTGACAATCATTAGGATACATAAGGCACTTCCCTTTCCTTCAGTGCCGTCAATTCTAACGCAGTCTTGTGCAGTCAGCAATACTGGCAAATATAAAACTTACCAGCCTCCACATGATCATGATAAACAGGATCAGTGACTGTTTTATTATGGGTCTCCTCATCTGGTACCAAGTCAACTTCCACCTGTTGGCTTATTAAATGTGCTGACCCAGCTTTAGTACATCAGCGTGCTTGCATCATGACGTAACATTAAGTAATGACAGACTGACTGGATTGCTCTAGAGAGCTGGCACGGACTCGATGGGCCGAATGGCCTCCTTCTGTGCCGTTATGACCCTATGACTATGACTCAGTGTGAGTAATTTATCACAGAATGGTTACAGCACAGAAGGAGGCCATTTGGCCCGTCGAGCCCGTGCCGGCTCTCTGCAAGAGCACTTCAGCTAGCTCCACTCCCCCACCCTTTCCCCGTAGCCCTGCAAATTTTTTCCCTTCAGGTACTTATCCAATTCCCTTTTGAAAGCCACGATTGAATCAGCCTCCACCACCCTTTCAGGCAGTGAATTCCACAGGAATTTCAACCTAACTTATCGGGCAGGAATCCCACGGGACAGGGTGAAACGCCGCTTTTACACCCCACGAAAAACTGCTCTCCAATGACTTTAATGGAGAGTAATATTGGGCAGGGTGTAAAATCCGATCTCGTCAGTTTCCAGATGGGTGGGTTAGGTTAAAACTGCCCCCATCGCCTCTTTTAGGCTCAATCATCAGATTTAAAAAAAACTAAAGTGAAGCAATTTTCTTCGAAATTGATGAAGACGAATCATCTGCATCATCATCCCTTGCCTCCACTCTGCCATAGGCCAGTCGGAGGAAGTCAATTCTGTGAAGTTAAGAGAAGACAGTGTTTCATCCTGAATTAGCCTGCAATGGTCCTATAGATAAGGGGAGGCAAAAAGGAAAGCGCAAGTAGTGGAGCGCAGCACACAAGACCGGCCAACTAAGCAGGTCTGATTAAGCGCCAGATTTAGTTTAAAAGCCCTTGTGTATGCAGCATGCTCCAGTCAGGAAACCACTACTGGTTGAGGCGTATATTAAATGGTCAAAGGCTACCAGATAACTCAGAAGCAGCAAAGATCTTTTCCAGCTTTTTGAACACACTCGCATTAACACCGAGTGAAACGGTGAAGTGGGGAAAAAGCACCTTACGAACGGTTGTGGCAGCACAAAGTACACACAGAGAAATGTAAATACTTAACAATCTTCAGTTTAAGCAATTCCATCAGCAAACGAGGCATCTCATGCAGAAATGTTCCTGCTGTGCTCAAGAGGGTTGCAGACATCAGTCTCAATAGTGCTGCCTACCTGCATGGTCTCTATTAAGTCCTGGACACTAAAGGTTAAATGGATCCTAAAGTGCTTAGCATTCTAAATAATTACATCTTAGAGTTGATACCGTGCATCTCCACCACCCGCCACCCCCCCAACCCCCCACTAAGCCATGGCTTACCGCTATGATAGGCTTCATGATCATGTTCCTGTTAGGGGGGTCATTAGATTGAGATGCACCTGGTTGGAACAGAGCAGGTGGGGCCAGTGCTGGGTCACTGCTTCTCCGCACCAGGAGCGGTGTGCCTGTGGAGAACAGAGTCAAGAGGTCAGTAGGGAATCAGAAAAGCACGCAGCAATTACCCATCTAATTAAGACTAATGAATACAATTTTTCCCAAACAGCCTCACATTAAAAAAAAACTTGTCCTTTGTTTTTATGGTGAAAGCAGTCAAATCATTTATGCTTTCTTAAACTTAAAACACAGCAATAAGTTAACAGAATTGACTTTATTACACACAGACAAATCAAGATGGCACAAGAAACACTGGAGCTGTTAACTATTTATACTGTGAAATTTCAGTGTACAAGGTTTCTTCCTTGATTTAGTAAATAAATGCATCATCCAATGTGGTTCTGAGCCATACAGGCAACAAATAACCTAGGTTTAACTACTAGCTGATTTCATCCAGCCTGATGGGTAGGGGGTATTGCAATTGGCCTCAGTGACTCCCCCGCACTCCCAAAAGAAAATTTGAAACATGGTGCTGCTGCACAATTGGCTTAGCCATCCATCACTGGATCTGGCTGGATCACATTAAGCACTATGGAGCCTCATTTTCTCCCATCTTGGTATGCCCCCCACTTTCACTCCTTTGAGCCAAGGGGGACAGACTTGAGTGTATCTGGCACTGGTTTAAGCCATCCATTCATCACCAGACCTGGCTGCCGACTACTCTAGTACCAGTCTGGAGAGCAAATATAACCCCTGGCTTCTTTTCTCAACTACCAACAGTTTCCTTAAACCCCATCTCCTCTGCCCTTGCCACGATCACCTTCAACAAGTGCGAGGAGCTCATGGACATCTTTGTCACTAAGATTGAGAACATCCTTTGAGCTGCCTCTGCCCCTTCCTCTTGCCCCCAAGCCAAACCTCCCCCATCACCATGCTCCCTCCTGCCCTAACCCTGTACCCAGTCTCCCTCTAGTTTCCCTCCCATCTCCTCTCATGCCCTCACCGAGCTCAAATTGGCCATGATTCCCACCTTCTGCTCCCTTGACTCCATTCCCAGCCAATTTCACTTCCTGGCCCCCGATGCTGGCTGTCATTGTAAATGGTTCCCTCTCCTCAGGTACTGTCGTCCTTTTCAAAACCGCCATTATCACCCCATCTCCCCCAAAAAGCTTCACCCGACCCCGCTGTCCTTGCAAACTACTGCCCCACTCTTCCTTTCTTCAAAGTCCTTGGACATATTGTCCCCTCCCAAATCTGTGCTCATCTTTCCTGCAACTGTCTGAATCTCTCCAATCTGGTCTCCGAACCCACACCAAGTCCCACTGGCCCAGCACTCCTGTCCTTGCTGACGTACATTGGCTCCCGGTGCCTCCAATTTAAAATACACTTCATCGCATTTAAAGCCCTTCAGGGCCTTGCCCCTCCTCAAGCCCTACCACCCCACCCTCACCTCTCCATTCCTCTGTCTCTGGCCTATTGTGCATTCACCATTCGGTTTGCCCCACCATTGGCAGCTATGCCTTCAGCCGTCCAGACCCCTCACTGTGAAATTCCCTCCTAAAACCACTCCACCTCCCCCTCGTCCTTTAATACCCTCCCTAAAACCCACCTCAGTTACCAAGCTTTTGGCTGTCCCTCTTATTAAATCCATTTTTTGGGCTTGGCGCCCATTTCTGTCTGATTACACCTCTGTGGAGCGCTTTGGGACGCCTTTCTATTCCCATTCTATTTAAATTTGAGTAGCTGTTGGGGTTAGTTCCCACTCCCAATTGCTATCCTGCTGGAAAGTGTACATTTATGGACTTCAGACGACAGGACTGGACCTAGCTGTGATCAAATAGATTCAGTGCCTAGGTGTAATCATGAAGAACAGCCACTTAAGTGATGTGCTGCAGAGCTGTCAATGCCCACAGAACTATAATCCAACATGAGTCAGTGCCTTCAAGGAAAGGGAAGGAGTAGAATTTAGAAATTTTATAGGGATGACATCCACAGAGAGGAAAAAGGTGGATTAACAGTTAATTTTTAACACCTACTCCTAAGAATGCATATTACTACTAATTTGGGTGCTCTAAAAGTGAGCATCTGAAAACTGCTTAACCAGCTCAACAATCACTTAAAGGGGGGGGAAAAAAAAGGCATATTTATATAGGACCTTTCACGACTTCAGGACGTCCCAAAGTGCTGTACTTCCAATGAAGTACTTCTTGAAATAGGCCATTCAACCCTCGAGCCTGTTCTGCCATTCAATTAGATCATGGCTGTTCTGTATCTTAACTCCATTTACTCATCTTGGCTTCATATCTCTTACCTAACAAAAACCTGCAGCATTGGCAGAGTGTTGGGAGCAGGTCCCCCACCAGAATCCCTCCAACATGCAAGCCAAAAATTTAGAACAGGGAATCTCACGGCTCAAAGAACAGATTGGGCAACATTGAGAAATGCATGTTTTGAGATTTCTGATCAAGAAGACTGACAGCAGATTGCTAATTCACTCCTTAAAAATAAAATAGCAGAGCTGTGACTGTCTTTCAGGGAGACAGATTGAAGTCGGCTACTTTTTGAACCAAAATGAGGGGGTCTCATTCCAGATGAGTCAAGATTTGGTAGGTCAGACATCAGATGCTTTACTACACAGATGCATATGGAAACAAAAGTGCAAAAGTAAATAAAATCTAATCAAAATCATGCTACTCCCCCAGCCAAACTTGGATATTCTGTAGATTTAATTTGCTGTCTTTGGGAAGGGGGGGGAGGAGGTCAATGTCATCAGCTGTAGTACCAAGGTAAAGTAGCTGCTAACCTTCTAAATCAATTAACCGCACCTCAGTAAGATTGTTATCCACAATTTGGTCAAGCTAAGCACGCAGTCAACAGATAAGCACCTCTGATAGCCGGTAATCTGATCGAAACCTGCTCAGGGAGAAACAGGTGGACTGGCAAACGCATTTGTTAGACAGGATCACTGCACGAGAATAAATCCGCTTTAGATTACACTGTCGCTCTTTTTAAAAAGTAATAAACCATTTCCAGTGCAAAGATACCCTCTGAACCAAAGATCCGTCAATCAATTCCGGCAGCACTTTTGTGGTACCTTGTCGACATTACAATTTATATTATATTGGGTGTTAGCCGTGGCTCAGTGGGAAGCATTCTCGCCTCTGAGTCAGAAGGTCGTGCATTTAATTCCCAGAGACCAGAGAGAGTGCTGCACTGTCGGAGCTGCCGTCTTTTAGGTGAGACATTAAACCGAGGCCCCGTCTGCTCTCTCAGGTAGACGTATTTCGAAGAAGAGCAGGGGATTTCTCCCCGGTGTCCTGGCCAATATTTATCGCTCAACCAACATCACTGAAACATATTACAGTATCTGGTCATTGCTGTTCATGGAACCTTGCTGTGCGCAAATTGGCTGCCACGTTTCTTACGTTAATGTCAGCTGTGGCTCAGTTGGTAATACACTCACCTCTGAGTCAGAAGGTTGTGGGTTCAAGTTCCACTCCAGGGACTTGAGCACATAAAGCTAAGCTGACACTCCAGTGCAGTGCGGAGAGAGTGCTGCACTGTCAGAGGTGCCGTCTTTTGGATGAGACGTTAAACCGAGGCCCCGTCTGCTCTCTCAGGTGGATGTAAAAGATCCCGTGGCACTATTTCGAAGAAGAGCAGGGGATTTCTCCCGGGTGTCCTGGCCAATAGTTATCCCTCAACCAACATAACAAAAACCAGATTATCTGGTCATTATCACATTGCTGTTTGTGGGATCTTGCTGTGTGCAAATTGGCTACCGCGTTTCCTACATTACAACAGTGACTCCATTTCAAAAGTACTTCAGTGGCTGTAAAGCGCTTTGAGACGTCCGGTGGTCGTGAAAGGCGCTATAGAAATGCAAGTCTTTCTTTCTTTCTCTCTCTCTCTCTCTCGGGGGTTTAGGAAACTTTCTTAAATCTCTCAATCTGTTGCTAATTTGATAACGCATTCCTCCTAGTGGTTCCTAAAAGAAGAGTCGATCAGATATTTGTGGCAGCAAATAGAAGATGCAAACTAAAAACAAGAAAGTTTATTAACGGAAACCAGAAAAAAGTTATAAATTATATGAACATGGTTCCCACTAAACCACTCAGAATAACAACTTGCATTTAAACAGCACCTCTAATATACTAAAACATCCTAAGGCTGCACTAGTTACCTTCCAATATTTGTGCAGGTGCAAACTTTGATCTCATCTCAACTGATCTCATCTCAACAAGGGTTACTATTATTGGTCGCAACAACCAGAGTTAGAAAGGTGGGTGGGGCAGGAGGAGAAAGGAGGAAAAAACCAGATCAGCCTAAGTTCCTGCTTCTGACTATGACCCACTGCCGGAAATTGCGCGCATACGGACAGGATCAGGCTCAGCTGTGATGCCCTCTACTGTCAAATAGTCGCTGAACGCCAACCTGGCGGATGAGCAGTTAGTGGAGGTACGGACAGTGGAGGGGGACACCAGAACAATCGGCCCAGAATGTGTCTCGGGGTTAGGCTGACAAAAACTTAAAACTATTTTACATTATCCAAATCCCTCAAGTATAATTTACAACAAATCCTCAGCCACCTGCTACAGCTTAGTAAAGCTACACTTAAACCAAAGAAATTCTGCTTAAATTTGAATCAGGCCATAGCGATCCAAGAAAGATCTAATACTGTTCACACTCTCCTGCAGTGTTAATTGCAGCTCTAATTCATAATAAAGTGGCAGAAGAATCATCATTAGTCATTAACATGAACTGCAGAGCTTTGCTTCTCCAGCTCAGATTTATTTTTCCTTCCAATTTTCTCCTCTCCTTCAGCCACGGCTCAGTGGATAGCGCTCGTGCCTCTGAGTCAGAAGGTTGTGGGTTCCAGCACCACGCATAAGAACATAAGAAATAGGAGCAGGAGCAGCCCATTCGGCCAATCGAGCCTGCTCCCACATTCAATAAGATCATGGCTGATCTTCTACTTCAACCTTCCCAGACTATCCCCACATCCCTTGGTTCCCTTAATATCGAAAAATCTATCAATTTCCATCTTGAATATACTCATCGACTGAGCATCCACAGTGTGTGAATGTGTTAGTCTATTCCGGAGAGTTGGGCACATAATCTAGGCGGACACTCCAGTGCAGTACTGTCTTTCGGATGAGACGTTAAACCAAGGCCCGTCTGCTCCCTCAGGTGGATGTAAAAGATCCCGTGGCACTATTTCGAAGAAGAGCAGGGGAGTTCTCACTGGTGTCCTGCAATATTTATCCCTCAATCAACATCACTAAAACAGATGATCTGGTCATCATCACATTGCTGTTTGTGGGAGCTTGCTGTGCGTAAATGGCTACCGCGTTTCCTACATTACAACAGTGACTACACGTCAAAAATTACTTCACTGGCTGTAAAGCGCTTTGGGACGTTCTGAGGTCGTGAAAGGCGCTATACAAATGCAAGTACTTGCTTTTTCTTTTTCCTTTTCTGTCTCATGAGAGAGTACGGTTTACCAGGAGCTGGACACCAACAGCAACCTGCCGCTGAAAGTCATTCTTCATGAGAGAGATTGGACGGCAAATGTCTGTGTGCTGTTTGATGGTGAGGAGCATCACCGCTTATC